>PVIH01011824.1:0-49796 GCA_004025045.1 Sigmodon hispidus | reverse complement strand
TGAAGAAAATTCCCATAGCAATGGATGGCTGGGACTCTGGGGAGCTCACTGAATAAGAACAGCCTACTGGTGAACCTTTAAGAAAAGGGACTAGGCCCTCCTAGGGTAGGGAACTATCCACAGACATGGGCGGTATGTGGAGTCTCAAGGGGAGAGATCAGACTCTTTTTCTGTGTGTGGACTGGCACTTTGAAGCCCATTCCTTCCGGAGTCTAACCAAGTCTTAACATTAGGATGAGGAAATCAGACCTGCATGGAGTGGATGCTGAGCTGATCCACCTTGGGACTTCTTGCCCTTTATAAGGAGGGGATGAGGGGATATGGAAGAGGGAGGCTGAGGGCTGACTGGGATGGATTGCAAGGGGGAAGGGAGGGAGAGCAAGGTAATACATGAAAAAATATTAAAAAGAATATATATAGTGCTACTCTCCAGAGCAGTTAATGACTGGTTACAATGCAGATTCCAAAGCAAAATATCAACTGAAACAAGAATGGAAAATGTTGATAAGTATTGAATAATTAAGTGAACATATAAGAAGCTCATTGTATTAAAATATACATCATATTATGTCAGTGATTTAGATGAATAACTGAGTTTATAAAATAACTGGTTCCAACTCAAACAGTTGATCTCCTTTATTTGCTTCCTATAACACTTAAAAACTACTTAAAATTAATTTGAGGCCTCTTTTTCTAGAGACTCAGACAATGGCACACTCATTAAATTCTCTGTATTTTTCTTCCCAGAAGGAAGACCTGAGTTCAATAACCAAAATCTATGCATGCATATGTGTATGTATACATATTTTTTCTTTCATTGTTTTTATTGGAAAATATTATCATAAGATATATTTTGATCATGTTTTTCTCCTCAAAGTCATTTATATTTTCCCTCCTTCACATTTATTCCACTATATATTCTAAAAAAAAAAACCTGTATGTCCTTTTCAAAGAAACAGGAATCACAAAATAACTCACAAAACAAAAAACAAAACAAACAGGCATAAAATCAATAAGACAAAAACACTGAAACAAAGCAAAATGAAAAAAAAATTCACAAAAATATCACTGAGTTCATTTTGGGTTGGGGAATTACTCCTGTGAATGAGGCAGGTCCTGGAGTGTGGTTCATACACACAGTGTCACTACATGGGTGAAAACTGATTTTATCTTTTCTACAAAGTATTGGTCACAGGGGTTCCTTTTATAGGAATGCAGCTTATTATCTACCTCCACCATCTCAGTGATGGAATCTTGCCTCACTTGACCCTGTATGGGGTTTGTGAATGCTACTACTCTCTTTATGCATTCATCATGTTGTGTCTGGAAGACACTGTTTCCTTGGAGTCATCACTTCTGGCTCATACATAATTTCTCTTCTTCTTCTTCTTCTTCTTCTTCTTCTTCTTCTTCTTCTTCTTCTTCTTCTTCTTCCTTCTTCTTCTTCCCCCCCCTCTCTGCCCTGATCCTTGAAGGAAATATTTTGATGATGAAATACTATTTGGGACTGAATGCTCCAAAATTTCTCACACTCTTTACATTGTCCAATAATTGACTGGTTTCTGTGTTATTTGATTACCATCTATAGCAAAAGTTACCTTTGATGTGTGTTGAGTGAGGCACTGATCCTTGGTTACAGCATCAGAGAGTCATTAGGAATCATTGTATATTTATGTTTCTTCAGCCAAACAATAGTATTAGGTTTTCCCCTAGGTCCAGGATGTACCTACCACCAGATTCTTGCCCAATTGATCAGTGTCAATTATGGGATCAAGATCACTGAGTGGCTTATAAATCTATTCAAACAGTAGTTTTCTGCTAAAACATTTGTGCAACTACTGCAGTGGAGATAAGTCACTGATGTATGTTGGAAAGTCTAATGCTAATGATTACCTTCCTCCTCTGATAGCTTGTACATATGTGTATGTCTGTGCATGTGGGTGTCTTGAATATAGAATCCAGACTTATTTCCCTTTTTGTTTGTGTGTGTGTGTTATGAGGTCTTTCATTGGACTACAACTTAGAAGCCACAGTAATAATCCAGTGTATATATAATTATATATGTATGTGCATATATATGTATATTGGGAATCTAAATAGACCCAACAAATTATAGGGGAGATAATATTCTACCTAGACATCTTATGCCACCCATTAAAGCCTCCAGCATCAGGAGTGGGTTAGATTTTATTGAGTCATTGGCCAAAGAGACAGTATGGAGCCCCCAAAAAATCTTAGACTATTGCCAAGACTAATGGTTGCTCTGTACAATCTAAATAGTAAGATTCAATTGCTGCAAACAATATTGCTCATTTATATTTTTAAACCATCAATGGTAGTGAACATTTGTAACTTCACTGCTGAGAAAATAGTCATAGGATAATTCATGTTGCTCCCTGGTTGGTCAGCCAAACCTACTTAATAAAATGAAGACCAGTAAAAGACCTCATCATAAAATAAAATGGTAGATAAGTCTGGCTTCTATGCATGGCACACATAGGCATATGCACATGAACAAATACACACACATATAACACACCCATCCACCCACCCACACACACACACACACAAATTCTTACCTAAGACCACAAAATAGTAAGCTGACTTTGCCATTTCATTGTATATTTTAACATGTAAAATGGAAGCAGGCAAACCATTCAGAAATTAGTGATGTGACTGGAGTCATTTTCTATCATTGTAACATATAACAATGAAAATATAGCTGCATTCTTGAGAATGTATGCTTCTCACAAATATAAAATGCATTAATACTTAGATTAATTCAACAAACATGATATCCAGGAAATAAATTTTTTGTTTGTTTATTTATTAAAAATCTTCCCCCAAACTGCAAGGACAGGAGAGATGACTGATCAGTTAAGAGCATTGCTTCTTTTATAGAGGACCCAGGTAACATTCCCAACATACACATGGCAGCTCACAAATATTAGAACTCTAGTTCTAATGAATCAAACGCCCTCTTCTGTCTTCTGTGGACATCAGTTATGCATGTGATACACAAACATACTATTCTACTGTTAAATTCATAATATCTGGTGAATGTAAACAATATAAATATTATTTAATTGACAGATAATAAAAGTGTGGTACATACACATTTTGGAATATCATTCAGCTGTAAAGAAAAAATCACAATATTTGAAAGTAAATGAATGTAACTAGTAAAGATAATATAGAGTGAAATAAGCCATTTTAGAAGGATAAATATTACTTATTCTGCATTATTGGAGACTACTAGTTACAAATCGACAGATCAAAAGTATATATCATGGGGTAACAAGGAAACTATAAAGGGACCACTGCCAAAGTGGGAGGGTGAGTAAAAACCAGACAAAAGTGTTTGGATTGGGAAAATGGAAAAGAAGGGGGATATAATTAGGAATGGAGGAAAGATATAATAAGGGAGGAGAGGAAAATAACAGCAAAAATTACTTTAAATTTATAAAAATTACTTTAAAAGCCATAAAATGATAATGTATCGCACTATTAACTGTTAACCTAAAATATTCATAGTACACACACATAATTTAAATTAAATTTCCTAATCTCTTCTAACAATGATCATTCTAAGAACTAAGAATACCCCTGCAAAAATGTCAATACCAGGCATGAGAAGCCCAATTTTGAACATTTGGTCTGAGTTGTCCAAGACTCTTCCAAAACATGTAGGCTTTTGTTTTTGCCCTGGATTGTCCGTAGCGGTGAAGGTAAGTGCTTAGTGTTGAAGACACAATGCACTTCAGACGTAGAACAAAGAGAGAAGTCTCTGGATTGCAAATGATCTGAATACCTTCTCTCTGAAGACTAACTATGCAAGCTTCCTTCCACCAACAACCTTGCCTACATATGATGCCTCAGAGCCATATTAATAATTATTATAGCAATATTAACCCTAAAGACGCAGGAGTGACAGTCACACATTTGTGGTAACCTCTCTAATTTGTCATAAAACTCACTAGTACAGGGTAATAAAATTCTGGCCAACTTCTCAGTGTTGATTAAGTCATGGGTGTTAGAGAGAAATCTACAATTACTATGTTACCAAAAATGCATAATCCCTAACTATATGCTAGATATTTGTCTTCATACATATTTCCCATAGATAAATATAGTCCTCACTCTTCATCCAGGAAACTTCTCTTTGCAAAGGACAGAAATTTTACAGAAAACCATAACCAATCAAATGTGGAGTTGTGGAGCCCATTTCCCTTGAATGCATCTAAAAAATAACTTCCATATCTAAGACTCAGGGAATACTGAAGAAAGACGGTAATATCCAGAGTGTTGGGATTTTTTGTGAGACTGTGTCTATGAGTAATGTCAGAAGCTACATCCATTAAGCCTCACCAATATGAATGCCCAAACATGATATGAACAAAGACAACAATATTAGCAGGTGTCCCCCTGAAGCCTCAACCTTACACAACACTACAGTCAAGAAAAGAATTTGCATACCAATTTTGTACTAATACTAAACAGTCAAAATTGAGAAACTAACATCCAAATAATGCAGTATAGACCATGCAGTTTATATTTCGTAACACAATACATGTTTCTATGTATGGATATATCAGTGATTCTAAACCTTTTTAGTGCTATTACATATTGATATAGATTCCCACATTATAGTGATCTCCAACTGAAAAAAAATTCATTGTTACCTCATAACTGCAATTTTGCTATGTTTATAAATTGTATTGTAAGTATCTGTATTTTCTGATGGTCTTAGGAAACCATTGTGAAAAGGTCATTTGACTCACAAAGAAATCACAATCCACAAATTGAGAAGCACTGGCATATACGTTTATAACATTAATTTTAAAAAGAGGATTTTAATTTGAAAAATAAAAAGAAGAAATATTTGAGCAAGTTTGAAGGGAGGAAAGGGAAATGATATAGTTATAATATAATTTCAAAAAGACAACACATAATAATAATAAAATAGTTAATAAAATTTAAAAAGTCCTAAACCTGAGCATGCTGACATTTTTTACTCTTGATTGTGTCAAGATCTCTTACTGAAATCTGTTCATCTAGAATCCCAATGGGTAGATTAATTTGACTCACAAATCTTCTATTTCCTTTCTATCTCTGAGATTGTATCTGGATCCTTGCCTCTAGCTCAGGGTTGTAATTCCCTGAGCTTTTCTGGGGCCTCATGTGACATTTATCTGCTATAATTAGGAGTGCACCAATCCTATCCCAGAATGACAGAGGAGAATGGTGCAAGTGTGAGGCTCAAGAAACCTTATAAAATTAGTTTACAAAGAAAATAAGTTGACAAAAACGAAGTATGAAATCAGAGTCCCTGCCTCTCCCACATTCTGGACAGGACCTCCTAGAACCCGATGATGTCTCAACCCAATCACAGAGGCAATCCAGACTGTCAAGAGTAATGTATTATTTGTACCAAAACTTATACCGTTGCTTGAATATTTAAGAAGCTTAAACATATGGTACATAAAGTTGTACATAGAACTAAATATAACAGGTAAATCATGAGTGGACAAGCTTGCACTACGTGAATGATACAAAGAGCTATGTGCCAGAGATACAGATCAACAATTAAAGCAAGCACTGCTCCAGAGAATCAAGGTTAAATTTCCTGCATCTACATACAAAAAAAATGTAGGCATGACCTGGCAGTAGCCTGCATTGCATATTGCACTTCTAAATAAAAAGGATGGCACATTGTGCTCCAGAAGTCAAAACAGTGAATTCTTAAGTAGCCTATAGATGAGTCTGCATTTCATTTCATTTATCCTTCAATGTGCTTCTTCTTTATTCAGACCATAATGGGTGTAGAGAGCTTACTATTCTATCCAGGGTAATGTGCTAACTACTCACAGACAACATGCTTCTATATAAATGGCTGCTCAACTACAATAAAAAAGAGGCTGTTTGTTCCCAGAAATCATCTTCAGAGTATTTTATATTCTTTACTGACTCACAGGCATTGCTATCTTGTTGGGGCAGCCAAACGCTGGGCACATGAGTCTATAGGGTAAAGAGGTCTCATAGTAAACCAAACCCAACCAAAGCAAAACAATTGTTCCTGGGCAAAGAGTACAGGTGGTAAAATGTCTGCTAAACGAAAAAGGAGTTAGTACAAATGCTTGTGTTATGAGTTCTTACAGATAAATCCTCATTTTCTATAAAAGAATTCTTGACCTAGCACTATGGCAGTGAGCTTTGAATAATTCATGGAAGAGGAAAAATGGAAATATTTTAGGACTGAACAATTCCTAGTTTGAAACTTTCAATTCTACTATTATGGCTAAAATTGGGTGACTATAAGAGTAAGGGGTATATTTGAAGCAGTGCAAGTTTTTCTAGTAGCAAATAAAAGGACAGTGAAAAAGAACAGGGGGAAAATCAAGATGGCAGTCATAGAAATTCTAGCTTCTGTCCAGGAGGCAGAAGTCACAGTAAGGCACCAAGGAGGTCCATGTGAAGCCTCTTGCTTTCTTCTTTATAACTTTGCGTGAATTCATTGATTGAACACTGTAAATTAGGAAGTGAAGAATTTTTGTGTATAGAAGGGCTACTGATTTCTTTGAGTTAATCTTTTTTTCCTTTTACGATTATTATTATTATTATTATTATTATTAACAAAGATGTATCCTGCTATATTGCTGAAGGTGTTTATCAGCTGTAGAAGTTACCTGGTAGAATTCTGTGAATCACTTTTATATACTATCATATCATCTGCAAATAGAGATAGTGTCACTTCTTTTCCAATTTTTATCCTCTTAATCTCCTTTTGTTCTCTTATTGCTTTAGCTAAAACATTGAGAACTATATTGAACAGATAAGGGGAGAGAGGACATCGTTGTCTAGTTCCTGATTTTAGTGGGATTGCCTTCAGTATTTCTCCATTTAGTTTGATGTTGCCTGTCGGCTTCTTATAAATTGCCTTTATTATATTTAGATATTTTCCCTGTATTCCTGATCTCTCCAGGACTTTTATCATAAAGGAGTGTTAGATTTTATCAAAGGCTTTTTCACCATCTAAGGATATGATCATATGTTTTTTTTTTCATTCAGTTTACTTATATGATGAATGACATATATGGTTTTTTATATGTTGAACCATCCTTGCATTTCTGGGATGAAGCCTACTTGATCATGATGAATGATATTTTTTATATATTGTTGTATATGGTTTGCTAGAATTTAGTTGAGAATTTTGCATCAATATTAGTGAGGGAAATTGGTCTGTATTTCTCTTTCTTTGTTGCATCATTGAGTGGTTTGGAATTTGAGTAACTGTGACCTCATAAAAAGAGTTTGGCAATATTTCTTTAGTTTCTACTGTGTGAAATAGTTTGAGGAGTATTGGTAGTAATTCTTCTTTGAATGCCCGGTAGAATTCTGCAGTGAAACCATCTGGACCTGGGCTTCTTTTTTCCTTGGGAGGCTTTTAATGAAAGCTTCAATTTCCTGTAGGGTTTTAGGTCTGTTTAGGTATTTAATCTGATTCTGATCTAATTTTGGTATATGGTACCTGTCCAAAAAGCTCTCGATTTTTGTGGAGTATAGATTTTTCAAAGTATGACCTGATAATTCTCTGGATCTTGGGGGAGTCTGTTGCTATGTCCCCCTTTTTATTTCTGATTTTGTTGATTTGGATACTTTCTCTATGCTTTTTGGTTAATTTGGATAAGGGTTTGTCTATCTTATTGACTTTCTCAAAAAGCCAACCCTTTGATTCATTGATTCTTTGTATTATTCTTTTTGTTTCAATTGTATTGATTTCAGCTCTAAGTTTGATTATTTCCTGCCATCTAGCAGATATGCCTGGAGTGGATGCTGAACTAAGCCACCTTGGGACTTTGGAACCTCTTGCCATTGCTGGGGATGAGATACGGATATGGGGAGAAGAGAGAGTGACTCAGAGGGATTGGAGGAGGAAGGGAGTTTGAACAAGGGGATACATGGATAAAAAGTGAGACTTTAGTCATAATAAAAAGGGGAAAAAAGAAAAAGGAAATAAACTAAAGCATTTTAGTCACCACCATAATTAGATCTTTTATACAAGGCTTTGTGCTAGTCTTGATGATTGCTGGCCAAGGAGCAACCTGAAGTCTCAGCTTTTCCAGTGACAGTAAATTCTACAGAGCAGAGACCTTTAACATGATATCTGCATGACTTTAAACCATTCAGCAGTTGTGGCCTGCTTGTCATGACAGTTTGTGTCAGTCTTTATGTGTGAAGTAATTATTGGAATCCATAGACTCCTGTTAGTGGGACCAGGGTTTATCCATACCATATAAATGGGATTTTTTGGAGTTTATTCCCTGTGGAAGGATACTTTGCTCAGCCACAGTCCAGCTGGGAGGGACTCAGTCCTGCCTCAGACTTTGTTGATAGCTGGTGGGAGATCTTACCCTCTCTGAGGAGTGGCTTTGGGGTGGGATGTTGGGAGGTGAGGGGAAGAGTTGGAGAAGGGAAGGGAGCAGGAACTGTGGATGGTATAAAAAAATTTTAACAAAAACCTTTTAAATTAAGAAATTAATAGAGAAGATCTCTTTAGCTAATTGGGAATATAATGGTTTGCAACCAAGAAGAGATGGGAACAAATCATGAGAAAAGATGCCTGAGAGGAGCAACAAAGAGGAAGAAGATAAAAGAGATGGAGATCTTAATAGAAGAAGCCAATGTGGGGTTGGAAAGAGACCCCAGGGGAAACTTTCAAGAACTCACAGGATGTCCCGTGATATGTCTCCAACCAATAGTGGAGGAGGGGCCTAGACAGGACATTCTCTAGAATCAAATGAATAACCACCCTAAGTGTCATCACAGAACCTACATCTAACAATGGATAGAGGTAGAGGCAAAGATATTTGGCTGAGCACTGGGCTAAGCTCCTGATCCAGCAAGGGAGGAGAATCTGTCTGAGTAAAGGGATAGAAAATAAGAGTAAAATTTCCACAAGGATGGCTAGCTGGAGCTCTCAGGAGCTCACTGAATTAAGAACAGCTACTAGGGAACATTTAGCAAAGGAACTAGGCCCTCCAAGGATAAGTAGCTGTCGATTGACTTGGGCAGGATGTGAAGCCTTAAAGGATGGGATCAGATTGTGTTTCTGGGCATGGGCTGGCACCTCGGAGCCCATTTCCTTCAGAGGAACACCTAACCCAGTCCTGATATTAGGATGAGGAAACTGGACTTGCCTGGGTGCCCCATGCTGAGTTAAACAACTTTGGGACTTTTTGCTCTTTTGGGGAAAGGAATGGGGAAGGTAGAGGCTGAAGAGTGTCTGGGAGGGATTGGAAGGAAGGAAGTGGGGAGCAAAGGGATACATCAATAAAAGACTTTATTTTATAGTTTTAAAAATAGTACTAACCAGAAAAAAATCTAAACGCATGAATGTGTACATACTAGAGAAACAGCTGGCCAAGCATGTATGAATTTTAAGGCATATTATCATTAAAAATGTGATCTTTAGGCTAAGAGAGGGGAAACTCAAGTGTAGCATTGAATTAGGAGGTTTTTGAGAGTGAAGGAACATTGTCATCTCCTCCTGAGCAGGCTCCTGCACTTCCTTTATATTTTGATCAAGCTCTTCTGTGTGGCCTGAGAGCTTGAATGGTTATGCACTCTTTGGGAACACAGCAAGGGTCAATGATCTAAAACAGAGACTTACTGTTTGTTTCGCGAAATTTCTGAATCAAGTACAAAGTTTCTTAGTGCAAGAAATGCAGCACACTGAAGCAGCTAGCATACTGTGTACCAAACTGCATATGATTGCCCTACAACAGAGAAACAGTGGATACTAGGGTCAAGAAAAACGCCCCCTGGATGATTAGAGGCTGGCATGCTAAAATGTATGGACTCAAACAGTTACTTTCACTGTCTTTGCAGAGGATCTTGTGCCAGCGCGAAAGTCTAATGTCTCTAATTGGACATCAAAATAATTATTAAAAAGTAAAAGGGGAAACAATAAAATGAATATTCTTGCACATTTCTTATTTGCACTTAATTTTGAAACTTTTCTGAAGGTAAGATATACGCAAGAACACAAAAACATTTCTCTAAAGACCAGTATGAACATTATTTGACCAGTGGAAAGCTGAACATGTTAGAGGGATTCCTGATCATCTCCAAGGTCAAACTGCAGAGGAGAAAGAACTCAAAGGATCAAAGAACAAATTGGTAAATACAGACGGAGTAATAATGGGTCTGAATAAGGCTGACTCTCAACATCTTATTAACAAGGCATTATTTAACTTATTTAAAAAAAAAACAAAAACAAAAACATGAGCACCTTTGCCAGGGCCTACAAGGTTACCTCTGGTGACCTGGAAACATGTAATAACAGATGAATGGCAATCACCAGCTCCATTACTTACCATTGGGAGAGCTTTTGCTTGTACCTTTCCAGAAAATAGACTGTAGCCCATTTGGATCCTGGCACAGCACTCCAAAGACCAGCATTGAAGCAGAAAAAAATTGAGCAGATGCAAGAGATGGTAGCAAGCAATTATCTTGCTTATGTGTTTTCTTACTACACTAATCTGAATAATGCCAATGCTGAAAATTATTGGGCACTGATACCTAACTCCTCTTGTTTATTAGGGATGGAAGCCAGAGGACCATGTACTCAGCAGTTTGCTTATGACTCCAACTATTTCCTTGTATTGGTACTTTAAGAGAAAAATAAAAAATTTGGAACAACACCCTTCCCTTTCTCAGAATCACTCTGTTTTCATAACCTTTATAATCTATTTACCTAAGTTATTACATCTTTAATTGCAAGGTAGTGGTTGGCATATATCCTTCTTTAGGAATTTCTAATCTCAAGAAATTGACAGGATATAAAGGAGGAAAATTGTAGGATAAAATGAAAGCATGACTTAATGTCCAGCCTACCTGGCACACTGCACTTTGAATATGAGTAGCAGAAAGATGATCTGTTCTCTCATGTCTCCTTTGGTGTACTAGAGACCTTGGTAGTGTTAACACTCATTAGGTAATACAAAGTAATATAATAAGCAATCACAGTTGATAGACTTCTACTATATGAGTGGTTGTTCATGTGCAATAAAGTAGATGCCAAGTCCTATACTTTTCCCACATCCTTTATTGACCTGAGACTTTGTTGTCTTGGTAGATGATGCCCCAGTGACAACACTAGCAACAGCTGTTTATAACTACAGCTCCAGAGTATTGCCACTCTGTTCTGAACTCCACAAGAATAAAAGCACATGGTATAATCAAACCTTAGACACATGAAACATTTTTAAAACTATGCTTAGATAACATAGAGCCATTATTATCCTTTTTCATTTATAGTACCCTTCAGCTGTTGAACCAATGTCCACCACACCAAGATCCTCTCTTTAAATTTTTATCTTCTCTTTTACTGGCCCAGATACTACAACAACTATGTCTGTACCCAATTACTCACTTTGGGATCAGAGGACTTGCTACCCTTGTGGAGGAGCCCTCTGATCCATAACATCCATCAACCAGTATCAAATCCAACGTAGAGACTCTGTGACACATGGTAGCATGGCTGCATAAAACAGAATAAGAGCTAATGAAAGATGATATCCACCAACAAAATGATTATGTACTTGGAAATTGTATAAAGTACCTCTATTAAACAGTCCCCTTTATTTTATAAAATCAAACACAAAGAGCAGTAGAAATTGTGTACAAGGTCACTGAAGAACTAGAAGCTTTTGTTTGATGTGTGCAACAGTTGTGCCTTACTTACTTAATTTCTTTTATTTCTTGACAAAAATGAAGGTTTTTAATCCATGTATCTCCTTGCTGCCCCTCCTTTCCCTCACCCCTCCCAGTCATTGTTAAGCCTCTCAATTCCCCATCTACTCCCTAAAAGGGCAAGAAGTCCCAAGGTTGATCAGCTCAGCATGGCACATCCACTCCAGGCAAGTCTGATTTCCTCATCCTAATATCAGGAATGGGTTAGGTGTTTCTCTGAAAAGAATGAGCTCAGAGGTGTCAGCCCAAGCACAAAAGCACAGTCTGATCTCACCCCTTGAGGTGCCACATCCTGCCCATGTCATTGGACAGTTGCCTGATCTTGGAGGGTCTAGCTCATTTCCTGATGGTTCCCTGTGACTGTTCTTAATTTAGTGAGCTCGCCAGAGTTCCAGTCAGCCATCCTTGTGGAAATTTTACTCTTATTTTCTATCCTTTTGCTTAGACAGGTTCTCCTCCCCTGCTCTCAGCTAGATCAGGAGCTTAGCTCAGTGCTCAGCCATGTATCTTTACCTCCACCTCTATTCATTGTTGGATGTAGGTTCTGAGATGACACTTAGGGTGATTATTAATTTGATTATAGGGGGAAGTTCTGTCTAGGCACCACTTTCTCAATTGGTTACAGACCTAGCCAGGGATATACTGTGAGTTCTTAGAGGTTTTATTAGCACCTGGTCTCCTCCAACCCCACATTGACTTTCTCTATTAAGATCTCCATCTCTTTTTTCTTCCTCCTTATTGCTCCTCTCACTCAGTCATCTTCTATCATGACCTATTCCCACCTCTTCTTGGTTGCAACCCCTTATGCTCCCAATTAGCTAAGGAGATCTCTATTTTCTCTTCTGTGGTGATGTTACATATTTAAGAAAACCTGAAATATACAGAGACAGCACATAGTAAAAACCTAAGCAGACAGCTCAGGAATTTCTTGATTTTTGAGTACAAGAAAGAACAGCTGGGATTCAATGGCACATACCTTTAACTTCAGCATAGGGAAAGCCTAAGTGTGGTCACTTATATCTTTAATCCCATACCTCCAGAGACAGAACTTTCTGTGTTTCTGTGAGTTCAAGGCTGGCTACCAAATAGAGTATTCCCAGCCTTTAATCCTAACCTGGATAGGATACAGCTGGCTAGAAGGGTATTTACAACCTCGTAGGAAACTAGCAGAAGGAGCAACCAGGAGTGAGGCTGAAGAAGTTGAAAGATAGCTGGGTGAGAATTGACTATGGTGTTTCCTCTGTCTGATATTTCAGCCTTTCCCTGAGTCCCCTTTTTTTATCATGAATAAAGTCTCATTTTTTTATCCATGTATCCCCTTGTTCAAACTCCCTTCCCCCTCCCACCTCTTCCAGTCACACTCTCTTCTCTCCATCAGTTTATGTCCTCCCCAGCAAGGGCACGAAATACCAAGGTCCCGAGGTGGCTTGGTTCAGCATTCATTCCAAGCAGATTTGCTTTTTTTATTCCAACATCAAGACTGGATCAGATGTTTCTTTGGAGGGCATGGGCTCCAAGGTGCCAGTCCAAGGTGCTTCATATGCCAGACTGCTAAATGTTTGTGGTTAGCAGCTTAGGAATGCTCTGCTTTTTGTCCACTAATGAGTGAGTACATTACCTGCTTATCTTTCTGGATTTGTGATACCTTGCTCAGGAGGATATTCTCCATATCCATCCATTTGCCTGCAAATTTTACGATGTCATCTTTTCTTACTGCCAAGTAGTACTCCATTGTGTGGATGTAGCACAGTTTGTTAATCTATTCTTCAGCTCAGGAGCATATAAGTTGTTTCCAGCTTCTTGCTATTTTGAATAATGCTGCTATGAACATAGTTGAACTAATGCTTTGGAGTGTGAATGTTTGTCCTTTGGGTATATGCCAACAGTGGTATTGCTTGATCCTTGGGAAGATTAATTCCCAGTTTTCTGAGATACCACCATACTACATTTCAGAGTGGCTGAATAAGTTTACATACCCACCAAGAATGGAAGAGTGTTCTTCTTGCTCTGTGTCCTCTCCAGCACAGGCTGTCATCTGTGTTTTTTATCTTAGCCATTCTGGCAGGTTTAAGGTGGTATCTCAAAGTGGTTTTGATTTGCATTTCTCTGATGTCTAAAGATGTTGAGCAATAATTTAAGTGCTTTTCAGCCATTTGTAATTCTTCTGTTGAGAATTCTCTTTATAGCTCTGAAGCCCAACCAATGGGGTTGTTTGGGTTTGGGGCTCTAGTTTCTTGAGTTCTCTATATATTTTAGAGATCAGTCTTCTTTTTTTAAAATTTTTCATCTAAATATGCAATAATGTATAGCTATAATTAATAATTAGTATATTAAGGTATTACAGTTTTCAGATATTATAGTTTAAAATTTGAAATTCACTTATGCAGTAATTCAAATGCTGTGTAATGGATTATAGGAAATTTTTGAGCAAGACAGACAGAGACACTGTCCTACCTCTATATTCTTTCTTATGCCAGGAAACAAAAAAATGGACTGTGACAAAATGATCATCAGATATATATGTAAAAGTAAGATCTATAAAGGAAAACTGTATAGAACTATTGACTTAATATAAAAGAACTTAATCTTCAGTGGTTATTTATAAAAAATATAAGGGTAAATAACACATTTGCTGATATTTGAAAAGAGGAGTTGAAGTTAACTAGGGAGTAAGAATAACTGTAATTAGGAGACTTTCATATAATGGAGATTATCATGTACCAAAGCAGTTAAGAAATAATAAGTCTTTAAGAAATCTAAAGGAGATTTCTGGGAGTCATCCTATTAGATGGGCAGGTTCCAGAGAGGAGGCAAGGAAAACATTGAGCCAAGCTTTGGTGCTATTGATGAGAATCTTGCAGCCTGACGAACAAGCAGTCAGAATGCAACTTGGTTTATACAGCCCTGTTTGTATGTAGAATATAGATAAGAAAGAGAATGGGTACAGAATTGCAGCTAAAGTGCTTAGAACTGAAATAGTTATTCCTGGGATGAAACAATAAATAAAACAACTGTGTTGTGATGACTTAAGAATTTGTATATCTTGTTATTTTCAACAAACAAACTATCAACAAGTGACTCCTTAGGGAGTCTGGAGAGATGTCCTCAGCATGAGTTAGCTATTCTACACTAGCATTTTCATCCTGCAGTGTTCATTGCTTGAGGACAGATTTCCCTCAGCCATCTCAGCAGGAACTCAGTGCTTCCAACTGGGTGTTACAAACACTGTGTTCAGTCTCTGGTTTTACTATCAAAGCTGTTCTTAGCCTTTGACCACAAAGTAGTTACAGTTCTTCCAGCAGACTGTAATTAATTGCTTCTCACATATAAAAGTATGAGAATATACTTTAAAGACAAAGTCTGGTCACTAGTCATTCCAAAATACTACTGTGTTTATTGAATCTAATACAGGGAAATTTTTAACAGATCCAAAGGAAAAGAGTTGAGGAAAAAAAGAAGAATGGTGACATAAAAGTAAGATGGTAAAATTAATACTTTGCTTCTTAAATGTTTTAATATTTCAATATAAAATGTAGTAAAATATTTGACTAGCTTGTGTTACTTTGATATAGTTTGTTCTACACTTTACAAATATGTAAGAATTGCTATTTTTATCTGGTTATGTGGCTACTAAAAAAATTTAGGCTTCAAAAACTGAAGCATCAATAATATTCAAAAGGTAAATTTTCTTTCAAGCAAGTACTAGGGGAAAAAAACGGAAAAGAGAATTTATTTGCTCAAATCACTTACACATTCTTCACATAGCTTTGTGGATGCAGTAATAAGGACTCTGTTTCTGTCTAGTTTTGTGGCTTTGAAAAACAGAAATCAATTGTCTTACTATAGGAATCCTCACCACTGTGTGAAAAAGGAAAATATTCAGAATACTGGCTCCTTTGGCCATGTGGGACAAGATCATGTTGGTTGACTCAAGCAAAAGCCATTTTGAAATTAATGCTAATATCCAGTTCAATGAGTTATTTTTAATTCTGATTTTTTTCTACTGAATATGTCAGAGTAATTAGTGCGTGTGCAGTGGCACTAACCATTGGTGATGGATAATCTTAGGTGTCAACTTGGTATACCTAGGAAGAGAAAACTCCCGTTGAAGTATTGCTTCTATAATATTTTCCTGTTAAATGTCTTAGGGGGCATTCTCTGGAATGATGTAGGAGGGCCCAGCCCACAGTGAGCAATATCATCCACAGGAAGGGGGACTGGGCTGTATAAGAAAAGTAGGTGAACATGAGCCAGGAATCACATAAAAACAATATTCTTTTATGATTTCTGCCTTGAGTTCTTATCTCAGCTTCTCTGAATGCTAAACTATAACTGGCAACCTGAAACAGATGCAGTGTCCCTAAATTTTTATTAATCATAGTATTTACCTCAGAAAGCAAAGTAGGCACATGCTGAGATGCCTCAACACTGGAACCATGTTTTTTCTTATCATTTTATTAATAATTAACTAAAAATTTCCTTATGTATTGTAAAAATAATAGATTTTTTTCTTCTCTACTTTTTTTTTACTTTATTTCCTTGTTATAAGATGCATTCCTTAAGGATTTCCATCACATAATTTATTGTAATTGAACTTCTAAATATCTAAGTACATGCCAAATATCTCTAGAGGAGGCATTTTCTCACAACACAGTGTTACTATACTCAAAAAACGCACATTAAAGCCTATTTTTTTTTGTCGCTAGAGAATCCAATAAATAAAAGTCTAAAATTTCAGTGAGTTCCAGAACAGTAAATAAAAATAACTTTGGTAGAGAATTTTCTTTAACATGGGACAAGAGCATGTTTTCCCAAGATACTCCAAATGCACAACTGTTGAACAATGGTTTGTAATATTTGCTCAGGAAGTCACAATTCAGATACAGCATCTGGTTCTACAGTGAGTTTTGGCTTTGCCCCATTTTCCCATCTGTATTGATAGAGGCTTAAGTCATCAAGAACAGAATCAAAGGTCTCACAGCAAGACAGTGTCTGGTCCAAGAATAAAGTCCAAAGCTGTCTTTAATAAGCAATGTATTTTATGCCTTTTATAAAATGATACTTTTTTTTTACTTCTAGTCTTTAACATGTGGATTATTTTGGCACTGTCATTGTTAAAATTCTGTATTTAACAAAAAAAAACTGTGGTCATAATAGCTATCATTTTAGAGCATCTGGTACAACACATGTCCAAGTAAGCAGCTTTAATATTCAGCAGCATGGGTGTCTTTAGTAAGCATACATCCCATTTGGAAGAAGTTGCAACATAATCTACCACTCGAAATAATCCTTTGGCATCATGTTCATTTCATAAAGCAGGAAAGAGAGGATTATGAGGAATAAGTCTTAGGTTAAAACCAAGTGTTGTCACAAATTGACCTGGATCTTGAACCCCTGCAAGACGTTTCATATGTGCAAAATGCATTTTAAAAGTGTTTATCTCAAAGACTGCTTTGCAAGAGTAACATATACATGAAATTATGTTAAGGGACATGAAAATACTTGGCCATGTGCAGAAAGTAAGACTTAATAGAGAATGTTTACTTCATAGATTTACTGAAAAGAGTGGACAAATAAATCACCAATTAAAGAAAAAGTCTTACATAAACAGCATGAATTTAGTATAGGACCAAGAATGTACCCATCCTAGACTCCATGTGTATCATGGAGCTTTTTGTTTATCTCTTGCAAAGAAAACAGTTAATTCTAGTTATTATGTAGTTTCCTTTATATAATGTAGCCTCCTTGTAATTAGATATATCTTATTATGTGGTTTAGGGAAAAGTGGTTTTTGAGAAAGTAAGACATGATCTCAGATATTCTCAGATAGAAATATTTGAGGCTTGAAACTCAGCATTCCATTAATTTTACCCCTGATGTTATTACTCATTAAATTTTTATGTAGTAAATTACCTTCCTAGTTAATAGCCTAAAACAATGCATATTTGTGTTTGAACTTCTGAAGATATGAATCTCCATGAGGCAGTATGCTCTGTTTCAGGGTCCTAGTTAATACTGTAGTAAAGGTGTCAGTACAGCCAGGAATCCCTGGAAAACTCATTAGACAATAGATTCATTTTTACTCCCACTTACAAATCTATCAGCTAGATATTATGTTTTAGAAGTTATAACCTAAAATCTCAGTTCTAATTCTAGCTAGATTCCACCCTCCTTTATTTAACTTGAAAATAGCAACACATATTGTTAGTTTAATGAGAAAATACAAAATACTTAAAAATTAATAATGTTCAAGATATCTGACATATTACACTTAAATATTTAATTTAAATATTGTTAAGGAGTTTATATATTTCTTCTAAGATTAATTGTCCTGTTAATTGGTTAATCTTAGAATATTTAGGTATCTTTTCACATTGTTTATTACAATGATAATGACATCAAAACCATGTAATGAGTATTATTCTACATATTTAATATATATTACCTCAATTAATATATACCAAAGTATAAAGCACTATTGTATGTTCCACTTTCTGTTTGAAGATTAAAGAAATGAAGATTACCCAGGATCAGAAAATTTTCATGGTACAGATCAGCACTGACATCAGTAGTACCCACATCATTTATATTACTCAGTATAACATGTTTCATACAGATATTCCAATACTTATTCAGGTCATTCATTTGACCTTCTCTTCTGACCCAGTACCTGCATTTAATCAAGAATTCTACTTAGACTGGCTATAGTCCAACTTTAAACCCTCATAAAGTAGAATATGATTTGCCCTCCAGTGTCATCCAAATGATTAAACAAATTTTATTGTTTAATCATTCTCTTTAAAGCTTGTAATCTAATTAAGCTTTGCCTTAGTCCATGGATGTTTTGAAAATAGAGTGCCACCAGGAGAATGAATAAAATTTATTTCTGACCCTAAGTTGGCTGAGGAGCCTAATATAGTCAATATTTGATGCAAATAGCTTTCAAAATGGTAACTTGAATAGTTATGCCCCTGAAAGAGGAAGTGTGATATCTTCCTATAGGAAAATGTATGAGATGCAAAGGAGTAAATTTTCCTAAATGAAGCCACTTTGTAAATGTACTAAACTCTCTTGACTCAAATGTCTCCAAACAGACATTCATCCCCAAACTGAGAATCGAATATTGAGCAATTATTAATAGGACATTTATTCTGAAAATCCCATTACTTAAAAAAAAGTAAAATTTTTTATTCTAGGCCTTATTTTATGTTTTATCACACAGTAGACAAACCAATTCCAAAAAAATGAAATAAAATCATATTTCTTCACATGAGTATCCCAGAAGTCACAACCCTCAGAGAACTCAGATATTCCCAAGAAAATAATTCTCAATGTGAAATAAAGTCCTTTCTTTCTATTTTACTAAACAAGTCTGTGGTATTTGATAAAGTTAAGTTTTTCTATCACTGAGAAGATGTCTGTTTATAAGTAGAATCAAATTATTAAAAATATTAAACAAACACTTGTTCATCTTTTGAGAACTGTATTCATTTTACTAGCCTATTTGATTTTTATTTTCTTTCTTCTTTATATATTCTAAATATCAACCATTTGTCTGATAAATGAAGAGGTACTGTTTTCTCCCATTGTGTAGATTATCTCTTCATTTACCAATGAATATATGAAAAGATGTTTAATATCATTATCCTCAAGTAAAAATCCAAAAATATTACATCAGTGCAAAATCATTAAGAAAATAAATGATAGCAAGAAAAGGTAAAGGAAGCATTTAAACACAGTTGGTGGGAGTATAACTAGTTCAGTCTTTATGGAAAACAACACAGAGTTTCCTCCAAAAACTAGAAAAAAAATATTGACCCTACAATTTCATATGACTCTCTACTTCTGAGTATTCATATAAAAATATTAATTTAACATTTTACAGAATTACTTATACACTGATATTTATGGGAGTACTGTTTATAATAGCTAGATTATAAGGTTAACATACGTATTTATCAACAGAGGAACAAAAAAAGAAAATGTTATTAATGAATGATAAAATTTGATTCTCTCATAAAGAAAAGCAAATTTATAACATTTTCAGAAAAATGGATACAAGTAGAGAAATCATCATGGAAAACAAATCATGTCAGACTAATGTAGACACATATTCCATATTTTTTCTTGTTTGTAGTTACATAGCTTATTTATGTGCTTATGTGTCCATAACTTATGGGAAAACAGAAGTGAAACATTACACAGGAACAAAAAGAACTAATTACAGGGTGAAAGAAGGCTAGAATGTATAGAAAGAACATGGTGTATTTGTGTATAAAACGTCTTTGGAACAGCAAGATGGCTTATTGGATCATGTCACTTTCCTTGCAAGACTGAAAATGTGAATGCAATCCCTTGGCTCTACATGAGAAAACTCACTTCTATAGGTTGTCCTATCACATATATAGACTTTCTATATAACACATACCCATACACACTAACAAAACAAACAGAAAAACTAAACAAATATATTTACATTTTACATTTACATTTACATTTCTTGAAAGATTAGAAACATAATTGTTATATCATCCAGCTATGCTCTTCACTGACTATTGTCCACTGAATAAAAACAGCTTACCTGAATGAAGTTGAAAGAATTCTCAGTGTATAAATTCAAATATAGAAATTAAAATGACAATATAACTATTTAGCAAAATCCCTGTCTTAGCTTGCTTTCTACTGCTATAAAACACCACAACAAAAATGAAACTTGGAAGGAAAGAGTTTATTTTACCTTACAATTTATGATCTATCATTAGGGGAAGTCAAGGTAAAAACTTAGAGAAGTACCCTGTAGTCAGGGACAGAAAGATTCAGGGATTTTAGGACAATGCTTGTTCTTCCTGGCTTTCTCAATTTGCTTTTTTGTCAGTTCAGAACCACTTTCCCTGAGTTGCCAGTATCCCCAAAGAGTAGAGTCCTACCTAAGCAGTCATCAATTAAGAAAATATTTCACAACTTGCCTACAGGCCAATTTGGTTTAGACATCTTCCCAGTTAAGATTGTCGCTTCCCAAATGACACTAGATTGGATCAAAATAACATAAATAAAGATAACAACCCACTAACCAGCACAATAACATAACAAGCTCTTTATTAGGCCCATGACTTCTTCAGCCATGGATTTTGGTCATGACAGCATCACACATACATTTTTCTCTTCTGGTGTAGGCCTCAAATTCTAGTCAGAAAGTGGTTAGTTACTTCATATAATTCTTGCACTAGTGCATCACTGGGTACATATTGCCTGGCAAGTTGATACCATAGCATGAAGAACACAGCATGGGCAAGACCAGTGATGTAGTTTCTTTCTGAGAAAACTGCATAAAACCTGCTGGCACTATGGAAGGTAGCCAAAAGAGATGTTTCCTCTTGTTTTTGATATTGCTTTTTCTATGTCCTGTAAACACAGTGTGGTATCTACCAGAGTAAGGTAACCATGAAAGGTTATCAAGAGCAATGGCAAAAGCTTGAGACATCTCTGATCAATAACTATATAGGAAGTATGTTATAGAATTAATGTAAGCCAATAAAATCAATCAAAACTATATGCTACGTGTCCACCACTTTACAGATGAGAATCCTTTTCCTTAAATCTTTCTTTCATGCTGTTTCATTTGATAGTCCATGTCTTCTGGTACCTACATGGTCATTTTATATAAGATAATCATGTCTTAAATTATTTTTTCCTTGAGTTATGTTTTGAAATTAACTTACGAACTAGGATAATCTATTCATACATGTTCAGTTTTAGTTGGCCCACTCACTAGTACCTCCTTAACACTTTTGTTCTTTATCTTTCCCCTTTACATTTATGTAACATGTGTCTTCCTATCCCTCTAATTATAGTTTTAATTATGCCATCAGTTAGCTTACATGTGTTATTATATATTCTTCCATTGGGTGAGCTCTCTACTTTATCCCATCACCTCCCCAAGTTTCTCTGAAATTTTACCATGTACATGTTTTTACCACTGTTATTCTATAACTCAATATTTCTTTTATTTGTAACATATGTTCATGCCTTTAAAATGCTATGTGGTAGAATGTTTTCTGTATGATGTAAATATAGAATTGTTTTGGCCCATGCACGGCACCATAGAAGCAGATGGAGAATCAGAGCACAAGCAGGTAGGAAGAAGGATGGAGTTTGTCAGTCGCCTTCCATCCCCGCAGAAGCAGCATGTATGAATCCAGGTGAGCCACTGACTGTGGGACACGTGGTGGAAAGATTAATAGAAAGGGGTTAAATTAAGATGAAAGAGCTAGCTAGTAATATGCTTAAGACATGAGCCAAAGAGTTTAAAGGATATAAGCATGTGATTCATTTCTTTGGGGGACAAAAGCCATGGGTGCAAACCAGGTTCCAACCACCACCATGCTCACCAGGTCACAAACTCCCTGACCCAAAACAGGTGCTGGGAAAAACTTACTACAACAGATGGCTTCCCAACATTGGGCTGAACACCACAGAAAGCCTGAGAAAGTTTAAAAAGCTTAAAAGTGGCTTTCTGAATTGTGTATTTGAATTGATTTATGTTACAGAGACAGTGTGGTGTTCAGGCAGGAATTTAAAAATGGCGCATCCATGGCACACAGCTTAAACTCATATGTTTCATGACAGGATTGGCATAAGTGTGATTGATTTAAGGTTTCTGCTTATACTGAACAGAAAGGAAACAGTTTAAAAAGTTTTTTCTGGTAGCAGCATTTTCTGCATCCACTCTGGTTGATGGCAAGCAGCGGCAGAGTGGAGGGGCATATCCACCATACTGAAACCTAGCCAAAAGGGGCGGAGTCAGCAGTTAAAGTGATATCCACATTTAAAAGCTCTTTGAGTTAGAAAATGACTAAAGATTCTCAATAAAACAGATTTAGACTCTCAAAACCTCTAAACGGGGTACAATGTATATAAAATACACATAGGCTTCAGAGAAAGAGAGAAAAAGAAAAAAAAAGGGTAAAGAGAAAACCCTTTAAGAAAGAGAAATAAGGAAATAAAAATAAAAAAGCCATGAAAGATGGCAGATAAACAGAGAGTCTGGATTTTGGTTATTGCGTTTTGTTTTAATTTTTTAACTTTTAATGAGCTAATTGAAGAGAGACAATTGATTTCTAAGCCTGCTAAGTTAAACCAATACTTATATTTTAAAGGTGTCTTCACTTTAAAATCTGTTTATAAGAGTATGTTACTTGGGAAAAGTGTTTCTGCTTTTGTCTCCACAGAAGATCAAAACCTGGGGATTGGTTCTAGACAAATGTGGTTTCATTTGCCAAGCCCACCTGAAGGAACATTCTCAGCTTCCAAGAAGCCAGTTGAGATGATCTAGTTTCAAAACCCCATGACAACAACGTCCTTTGACAGCAGGAAGTAGTAAAAGAAAGAAAGTTTCGTCCAATTTCCCAAAAACATTACTTGTTAATGTTTGTTTTCATTATAAATGCTTAATGGTCATAGTCAATCTTAAAAAAAAGGGAATAGGATATGATATAGGAATGATTAAAAAAGATAAGTGGATTTTGATTTATTGATATAAACTTAAGGTCAATTTTGTTATCCTGTATGTATTTTTCTACTCTTGATTAAGGTATGATGCTGATGTGACTCATTTAAAATTGTAACATGCAATTGAGAAATGCAGATTAATAGTCATCTATGATAACCAAACTTATAGTCATGTTAGTTAGGTTTTTGTAGGTATACAAAGATATATTTCAATTAGATAGGTAGTCTTCAAACATTTCAAAGACATGCAGAATATGGCATTTAATTTATTTTAAGAACTTAGACTTTTCTGGACAGTGAGACAGGTCTGCTCCTGGCAGCACCAATATATTTCAGGAAAAGGATGGGCATTGAAGAAACTTCATGTGGAATTTACTTTGTGGCAACAGTAAGCCACTGGTCAAGAAACTGTTCTGGTATTGACTGCTTGATAGTATGCTGTATAAACTGGACATTCAGGTTCCATAGGAAAGTGACCTCTGAATGTGGGCAGAACAAGCCAAGATGATCCCTCAGGTTCCTGCTTCGCAGAAAACATTGCCAGACATTCTTCTGGACACAAGGAGAAGTGACTGATGGACTGTGTCAGATTTCCTGCATCACTGCAAGTTATTCCAGAGACTTTGGACCATATAGGTTGAAGATGGATGCCCCAATGTTACAAAGGAAATTTGGGTGGCTGTCCAGGCAGATAAATGTCATCTCTGTCGTTTTCTAGATTTTGGAAGTTGCTTGTTCTTCCTGTTTATTTAGATAATATTATATCCTTCTGAGGTCTTTGATGTGGTTGAAGGTTTAATAATTATAGGTATAGTTCTTTTTAGTTTAAAAGGTATATTAGATATGAAACTTTACACTCACAATGATAAGGTAGATAATGGAATATTCTCTTTAATTTTGTGAATACAAATAGACTGGATATTGTAACTGTAATTCCTGCTTGAGAGCTGTTCTGTTATAATTTTGCTATATGGAAATTGAAACTTTCCTTTTTTATTAGACAGAAAGGAGGAAATGTGGTAGAATGTTTTCTGTATGATGTAAATAAAGAACTGTTTTGGCCCATGCATGGCACTGTAGAAGTGGGTGGAGAATCAGAGCACAAGCAAGTAGGAAGAAGGGTGGAGTTTGTCAGTCGCCTTCCATCCCCCACAGAAGCAGCATGTAGTAATCCAGGTGAGCCACGGGCTGTGGGCCACATGGTGGAAAGATTAATAGAAATGGGTTAAATTAAGATGAAAAAGCTAGGGTTAGGTTTACGGTTAGGATTAGGGTTAGTAATGTGCTTAAGACATGGGCCAAACAGTGTAAAGGATATAAGCATGTGATTCATTTCTTTGGGGGACAAAACCATGGGTATGAACCAGGTTCCAACCTCCACCATGGGCCATGCCAGGTACAAACCTCCCAGACCCAAAACGGGCCAGGAAAAATCTATTAAAACAATGCTACTCATATACAACCAAAGGCCTTGTTCTAATTTCCTGGATTCTGATTATGATACTGATTAAAGACACAAAATAGTAGGTTTATTCACATATGAGAGAAAACATACAATGTCTCTTTCTGTGCCTTACTCAGTATAACTTTCTGGCTCTCTCTATTTACCTGTGAATTTTATAAATACAGTTTTTCCTTGCAGGTAGATAAATTCCATTTGTATATATCATATCTTTCTCATTCAGTCATCTGTTTATAATCATCTAAGTGGATTACATTTCCAAGTTATTGACTAGACAGACAATCATTGTTTATAGATATGAAATTGTCTTTGGGGAGGACTCAAAATCTATTGGGTTAGTATCTAGGATTTGTAGTAGACTGGTCAAAGAAGGTGCTAGAAATAAGATACTGAGTGTCCATTTTAGAACAAGAAATCTATAGTAACCTCCTTGACAATCAAGGCTTTGGGAAATGTGCAGAAGAAAAAGTAGAAAGAATTATTAACCAGAGGATGAAAAGAGATACTGACATGGCTGCTACAATGATAAACTCATAGCACTTATACAGGAAGAATACAAGACAAAAACTAATCCTAAACTAAAATAAGAAAGATCATATTCAGTGCCCCCCTTTGGGGGAGCTGTTGCTAGTAAATATTAAATATAAAAAATAAAATTGGAATGCCCCTGTGATATTATGTACTATGTACAATTAATATAAACCAATAAAATGAATCAAAACTATATAATAACTAGCTACCACTCTACAGATGAGAATCCTTTTTCTTAAATCTTTTTTTTTTTATATTAAACTGTTCTCTGATTCAAAAATACATTTCTGATGTTAAAATGGAGGCTTATGATTTCCCTAACAATACTTTAAAACTAAGTAATGATGGACTACATTTAAAATCCCACTGTAACATTCTTTCATAAGTAATCAGGTTAAAAGAAACTAAAAATTATTAGTTTCCTGCATTTAATAAGTAACCACTATTTGTCAGGAACTATTCAAAAAACTTCACATATGTAGAACTCCATAAGTATACATATAATAGGCAGCTCCTTGTTCTTTCAAATAGAAACTCCCAGAATGAGGGAGGCTGAGTTACTTTCTAATGATAAAACATCTCTCTCAAGTGAGGTTTTTTTGACCAGGGTGACCCCACATTCACAGATCCACTTACTTCTGCCTGGTGAGTGTACTGTAACAAAGGTGTGCACCACCATGCCTAGACTTCAAATGAGATATTACTGGTTCTCAGATTCCAGTCCCAATATTAAAATGATGTGTTCTTTTTTTCTACTAAAATGCATATTTTGAATTTTGTAACTTTCCCAAAGATTTTAAAGTACAATAATTCTGTAAAGTTACAGAGTAGTACATTAAGGAACAAAAAAGGAGAGGGGTATGCTTTCACCTTGTCTACTGTCAATCTACTTTTTGTTTTATCCACCCTTTGGATAGAATGTTATATACCTAAATGCTTAGCCTTGTCATTCATTCCTTTAAATACTTCCTATGTCTTCTTTAGAATAAAATCCAGAATGTCCTTATGAGTGTCCTACAGTGGTCAATTCTTACTGCTCCCCTCATACTCAATTTTGGTACCATCTTCCCCATCACCTCCCCAAACTGCAAAGCTTTCCTGGTCTCCATGTTGTACCTTGAGCACTATGTTCATGGATTTTTCAGTTTGACATTTCATCTTCATGATCTCTTGGCTTGATATTTTAATTCCTTGAAGACTTTGCTTAAATACCATTTTCTCAATGAGACTGTCTCTAAGACCTATTTAAATTATAAGCCACTGTGGTAGAATGTTCTCTGTATGTTGTAAATACAGAACTGTTTTGACCTATGCACAGCACCATAGAAGTGGGTGGAGAATCAGAGGGCAAGCAAGTAGGAAAGGGTGGAGTTAGTCAGTCTCCATCTGGCCCCCGAAGAAGAAGCATGTAGGAATCCAGGTGAGCCACAGGCTGTGGGCCACATGGTGGAAAGATAAATGGAAATAGGTTGAATTAAGATGAAAGAGCTAGCTAGTAATGTGCTTAAGACATGGGCCAAACAGTGTAAAGGATATAAGCGTGTGATTCATTTCTTTGGGGGACAAAAGTCGCAGCACGCAGACCAGGTTCCAAACTGCCGCCACCGCGCGCCAGGTCACAAACCTCCTTGGACCCAAAACAGGCCCCCGGGAAACCTACTACAACAAGCCACCCCTAACTTTTTTGACACCTGCTTCTATTGCAGCCATCTGACATATCATATTACATTGATTTCCCATCTCTTTCTGAAAGAAGTAAGACCCATTGTAGAAGAAATTATATTTGTCTATTTCATTTGCTATCAAATTTCTAGTGCTTAGAGTATTGTATTATACATATTAGTTGCTAAATTAATTCTTCAATAGCTGCTAAGATCAGAATGTATAGGATGGTAATATTATGATTTACTCTATTGTATCAGCAAACTGTAAAAATAAGCATTTGAAATGTAAATATGAAATATGTCAGAAAATATATGCAAAAATTAATGTAAATGCAAGATAATGTTAAATAAATGTACAGAAAGCTTTCATATGCGTACATTCTGAAATTATTAACAGAATACACAGAAATATACAGAAGAATGATACAAGAACAACAGCAAGATCACATCTCCAATGTAAAATGCAACAAGTAGAGTAAGAAATGAAGTTACCAACACAAAATGTCATTTACAGAACAGTCAGTACTACAGAATCCTGGCTTCATTGTTCCTGGCACCTGAGAAATAGAGGAAATGAAGTAAAATCTAGTTGATGACACCGATGAACAGAGTGACAAGAAGACAAGGGAATAATAGCTCACAGTAATGAGTCATTCATATTTGAATTCGTGCTCACTCTTTAGCAGATTCATATTAAAATATGATGAAGAGAGATAAGGCAGTGAAAAGAAGTCACATAAGGCCTTTATGAGATTATAACATGAACATCAGAGAAATCAAGAGTTAGAAAGAAAAGTAATCCTTATACCATTTGAGCAGGCATGGATTTCTCACATCTCCAGAAATAGAAAAAAGTAAGCACAAAAAGTGAACTGGGGTTGACAGAAGGTGATTGAAGAAGTTCTTTGTCCCTAAACACTCACATACTTACTTTTAACTACCGTTAATTGGCATTCAGACCAAACACCCTTTGGCCTCCACCCTAGACCAGGGGTTTTCAATTTTCTCTGTCCTCCTATCCAGTTGAAAACTAAGGAAGGCCACCCGTACTAAAGATTCCAGCAGCTCAACTGAGGGAAAAGTCCTTTCTATTTTTGGCAAGTCTGTATGCCTTCTTGGCAGGAAAGGCAGTGAGTTAACACTGTTAGCACTTTGCAGTTGCCTGTGACTTTTGTCCTGGATTTAAGCTGATTAGCCCCTTGGGTGACTTTGGCTTCCAAAGCGGTATTTCTTTTGACAGCTTACTGTGGGGACAGATGTCTGGACAATAGATAAACTTCTTACCCCTTATTTTTGTTTGGTTTTTGCTGACCTATTTTAAAGGTGCTTTGCAGATTTATAAGCATAAGGCCCTGGTTTATAGGGTTTTGAGAGGTTTCTTTAGAGACCAACCACTTTTTGTAAACAGGAAACAGAAACTGCACATGTGCACCTCTCCCCTGTGTGGACCGTGCAGACTCTATCTCCACAATCTTGAATTTGTTGTATCCTTTTCACATCTGTAGCTATTCTCCTTGTTCAGCCTATATTATTCACGCCTCAAAACAGAAGCATCTTGCTTTATTCTTAATCTGAATTCATCTTCAGCTTTAGTTTTTATAATTCCTTTTTACATATTCAACTTCTCACCATAAGTAAGAGTTTGCTTCCTGGTTCCTCCCAGTGAATACTCAGCTCTATATCTTAACTTTTGATCCACTAGTGACCTATAATTGCATGTATTCTATTACCCCAAAATTAGTATTTTAATGACTCTTATTTGTTTGTATATATAATTTATCCTCACAATTTTTCAGTTTTGATATAGAATTAGTGTAATGATTATCTTCCAGTCGCTGAAGCCACACCTGACCAATAGTGATTAGTGCCCCACCTCTGCTGAGTTATGACAACAAGCTCCATTTAAGAATGATTCCCACTGTTGACCCCCACACATTTGTCTTTTCTTCTCCCCACACTGCCAGAGTGCATGCTCCTCAACACTTAACTCCCTCCCTCTCCCTCTCTCTTTTTCTCTTTCTCTCTCTATCCATCTGTCTCTTCTTTTTCTCTCTATAATAATAATGTCTCTCTATGTGAGCCCAGTTTAAGAATCCCTTGCTGTGCCACCTTGCGCAACATGGGGCTTTGAATCCCCATCCACCACACCCTTCAGCCACACAGTAATACCCATTATCATGACACTTAGTATTTCCTGTAATTTTTGTCATACAAACTGTAATTTGTTAACAAAATTTATCATTCTAACGGATATTGTGGCAAATTCCTGTAAAAGTAGAACTTAAAAGACTGAGGCAGGGGTATATTGCAAATTGTAGCAATGAGGCTATGTGTGTTTGTTTAAAATGTTAAAATATTCCAAAGGAAAATAACTAACAAATCTAACCCCAACCCGCATTCTCATAGGCTGTAACTAGTATTCTGGTTACATAGTGCTTGTGGGAGTTTGGATTTTCTAATAGATATTATTGGCACACTACTAAAAGTTTAAAAGCACATATCCCTTTATTTTAACTAATTCCATATTCTGTCTATTACACAGAAATTTTCATGCAAATAAAATGGTTTGCATTGTTTGATGCTCTATTGTATTGGCAAAATCAAAATTGATTTAAGTATTCATCATTAATGAGAAATAAATATATTTTGAAATATTATTATACCACTGAATGCAATCTATGTTTTTCAAATAATTATGTGTCCATCAGTAGAACTTATGTAAAATTTTTTCAATAAATATAAACAAAATAGTAATTATAAAATACACATTATATATTAATAAACTTAAATTCATTGGAAAATTCTGGAAGTATTTGATATAATTTAAAATTCCTTAGGCAGGAGATTTACTTGAGCAACACAGACAAAAGAGATTCACTTTATACCTTATTATTTTTAATCATTTTGAGAATGAATATATTTACACTTTTTATACTTTATATAAACAATATTAGTAACAGTGGATTGTGTAATGCAGATCTGATGTTTCATTATTTATGTTTATATTTACTTTTTGTTTACAACCTTATCGAATGAAATAGTATGAGAATCACCATAGGATACTTATATATTTTATATTGGTGTATAATTAGATCTGTTCAAGGCAGAACCTGTATGAGTCCCATGTAGGGTTTAATACTCAACTAGGGGTATCATGTTGCATAACAGATATTAGTAACTGATATAACTCATGAGTAGAATAATTTGCAATTTAAACCCATATGTTAATAGGCATTAAGAACATACAAAATAAGAAACTGTATTGATTCACTAACTAAACAAACTAAATATTATGACTTCAGATAGACAGGCACCTTTAGGATGGGTTAAAATAACCAGGACCAACACTTTATGATTATTTTATATTTTTCTTTTACATTTTATTTTGTGCGTTCACAGTACTATTAAAAGGAAGAAGTGAGTATGATTCACAGATCAAGTTAAGTTTCTTTAAGCATATCGTCTGCCTGTCTGTCAGCCACCTTGAAGACAAAATGGTAATATCATACTAACCAAAACCTATAAAAGCTGTTCCACCACTGGATACTATACTAACCACAGACCTGCACAAATGATACTCATTCACTCAGGAAAGCAACCTCATAATGCTATTCCAAATAAAATATAACTTTGTTTAAAGAATTAATGTACATTTGTTTCTAGCTAGGAAAAGAATCTTATTATAGACAATCATAAAATAAAAATTGAATCACCTACCTACAATAGTAGTGTTGGTATATTCAAGGAAAATAATAACTCATTTATTTTCATTCTCCAAGTATTGTGAAAAAAAGTGGGAAAGGACAAGGCTGACAAGCAATTGTATATAGTTAGAAATGTAATTTGAAAATCATAGAACTACTAAAGCTTCCCCGTAAAACCTTTCCCATATAAATTGTCATGCTTCATTAATACTCAAAGATTCACAGCATATTCTTGCAGAAAAAAAATATAGAATGAACAAGACATGAGCCTACACCTCTACCAATTTGTAAGTGCATAGTTCAGTTGGCTATCTATGAGTGCAGCACTCCCTAGAATGTATTTTTCTTCCTATTAGTTCAGATTCTCATCTTTACAGTTCAGTCCCTAATTCTGCTGCTCCTCTCTGAGCTCAGCTAATTTTTTTTCCACCACAATTATCTACTATGTCTCCTCAGCATATGGGGCTCATTATTCACATCCATTGAGAGGCTGGATTTAGGAACTGGTGATTATACCACAGTGATTTATAAAGGTCTTCTTACACTTGGACCATTTTACATGTGCTAATGGCCAGCCCACTGTTATATCATCCTCTCCCTAATGATAAGAGAGAGGACATGCAAACATTTATTTACAAAGTTTCTGTATCCAGTCCATTTTATAAGTAGGAAGTACTGATCATCACATTGACTCACTGCCCTTCACTTTACCAAACTGGCAAAGCTGTTATGGTTTCTTTATTGTTTGCTTATTAAGTGAAATGCAGTCATTAGGTTTATGCTGTGTTGTCATCATCCCTTAGAGATAAAGTACTAAGCTTATTTTGTATTCTCTTTATTTGTATATACATTATTAAGTAGTTATAAAATGCTGTGAGACTCCTAATACATTTGTTATGTCTTCAATCACTTTTCTGCTAAAATACAAAGAAGGCGTCTGTTTATCAGACAGTAACCCACAACTAGGATGGGACAATAAAGTTTAAATAAATGAGACATTGAATGATACATGGAAAACTCATAATGAAAACTATTTTTTTATAAAAGGAAACATTCCTTTTATAACTAAAGTTTTTTTAACTGTGGTTCCTGACATCATTTAAACATCATTACGTTTTTAAAATACTAAGCAATTTTGCTCAGTTGTATATATTTTTAATCAAAACTCCTAAATTGAAAACTACCATTGCTTTTGAGTTTTCTTTCTTAAGACTGGTATGAGGACATACAATGGCTTATAATTATGTATGTTTATTTGTCTGGAGGCAAAGGATTGGGTACAATGTGGATAAGCAACAGCCTGCAGGTAGTACTTGAGATCAGTACTTCAGGAGTTAGTTTACTCCTTCTACCTTGTGAGCTCTGGGTATCAAACTTAGGTTGCAGGAATTGGAGGCAAAGACCTTAACTGATTCAGTCATCTTGGTCTATATGGGTATCTGTTATCATTGTTTGTTTGTTGTTTTTATACCAACCACTTAAAACTATACTGCATGTTACATGGCAGGGGCAAAGTCCTATGCCAGATTGCTCTTACATCAGATTTTAAATACAAGTTTGGAGTTTTCCAAGACATTTTTATTTTTTGCATGCTGACTGTAAATCTAGTGGTTCCTGCCTGTTGTGTTTTAATAATGCCTGGTAACAGCTCACAGAATTCAGCAAATCCTGTACTCCAAGACTTCATTTCAAATAACTTAGAAGTATAGGAAACAAAGCCTTGAACAAGAAGAAATGCATAGACTTAATCTAAGAAACCATTATTTATTATTTAAAAAGGTTTTTTCTATATATTTCACTGACCCCCTTCCTTCCCTCCTCCCAGTTCTTCCCAGTCCTCCCTCAGCCTTCTCATCCCCCATTTCATTTCCCAAGGTGGCTCAGTTCAATCTGGCATATATAGTTGAGATAGGTACAAGCCCCTTATCCCAGCATTAAGTCTGGGTTAGGTATTCCTCTGTAGGGAATGGGCTCTAAGATGTCAGTTCATGCACCAGAAACATAGTATGATCCTCCTGCAAGAGGCTTCACAAACTGCCCACATGCTTTGATAGTCATCTATCTTTGAAGGGTTTAGTTCCTTTCTCTGAAGGTTACTCAGCAGTTGTTTCTAATTCAGTGAGCTCCCAAAAGGTCCAGTCAGCAGTCTCTGTGGGTCTCTCCTCATGATGCTAATCCATTTTCATATACTCTCTCTCTCTCTCTCTCTCTCTCTCTCTCTCTCTCTCTCTCTCTCTCTCTCTCTCCAACTAAACTGAGAGCTCAACCTGGTGTTTATCTATGGATCTCTTCTTTTTGATTCTATCCATTGCTGGATGAAGGTTCTATAATGACAATTAGGATAGTCATTCATTAGATTATAATGGAAGACCTGTTTAGGCACCATCTCTAATATTGCTTGGAGTCCAGCCAGGAACATCCTGTGGATTCTTGGAGGTTTCCTTAGCACTAAGTTTCTTTCTAACCCCTCAATGACTCCTTCTATCAAGATATCTATCTTTTCCTCCCTCTCTTTTGCTCCATTCACTCAACCGTCTTTCTCTCATGATTTGTTTCCATCTCTACTTGCTCGCTGCCTATTATGTTTCCAATTTACTCAGGAGATCTCTATTTTTTCTTCCCTGGTGGATCCCTGAATGTCAATCCTAAATTCCTTTTGATCCCAAGCTGATCAGAGATTGTGGTTTGCAGCCTAGATACTCTTTGCTTTTTGTCTAGAATCCAATGATGAGGGAGGACATACCATGTCTGTTCTTCTGGGCCTTTGTTACTTCACTCAGGATGATACTCACCAAATTAATTCATTTTCCTGCAAATATTAGGATGTCTTTTATTTGTTTGTTTGTTTGTTTTTTGTTTGTTTATTTTAACTGCTGAGTAGAACTCCATTGTGTAAATATACCACAATTCGTTAATCTGTTCTTCAGTTGAAGGGCATGTAGGTTGTTTCCAGTTTCTGGCTATTACAAATAATGCTGCTATGAACATAGTTGAGATTTTGGATTAAAAATGTGCATCCTTTGGGTATATGCCCAAAAGTGGTATTGCTGGATTAGTTTTCTGAGTAACCACCATACTGCTTTCCAAAGTGACTGTATAAATTTACACTCCCATCAGCAATGGAGGAGTATTCCCCTTGCTCTGCATCCTCTACAGCATAGGCTGTCCCTTGTTGTTTTTTTTTTTAATCTTTGCCATTTTGACAGGTAAAAGATAGTATCTCAAAGATGTTTTGATTGTTTTGGTTTACATTTCTTAGATGGGTAAAGACATTGAGCATTTCTTTAAGTGTCTTTCAGCTATTTCTATTTCTATTGAGAAATCTCTTTTTAACTCTGAACTCCATTTTTAATTGAATTACTTGACCTTATTTTTTTTTTTTTGAGTTCTCGATATATTTCAGAGATCAGCCCTCTGTCAGATGTAGAGTTGGTGAAGATCTCTTTCTATTAAGTAGGCAGTCATTTGTTTTATTGACTATGTTCTTTGCCTTAAAGAAGCTTCTCAGTTTCAGAACGTTCCATTTATTAATTGATGTTGTTAGTGTCTTTGGTACTAGTGTAATATTTAGGAATTGGTCATGTGTACCAATGCCTTAAAAGATATTTCTACTTTCTTTTCTATCAAGTTCAGTGTAGCTGGGTTTATATTGAGGTCCTTGATACCCTTGGATTTGAGTTTTGTTCAGGGTGATAGATATGAATCTATTTGCATTTTTCTACATACTACTATCCAGTTATGCCAGCACCATTTGTTGAAGTTACTATCTATTTTCTATTGAATACTTTAGGCCTCTTTGTCAAAAATCAGATATTCATAAGTGTGTGGATTAAAGTAGGTGTCTTCCATTCAATTCCATTGATCCTCAAGTCTGTTGTTCTTTTTACTGTATTTTATTTGTTTTTCTCCAAATATTTACCGTTTCTTTTAAACTTAACAGCCTGTTTAACCTAAAAAAATAGTCCCAAAAGAGCTCCATAAATAAAATGGTGTTACCAAAAATAACTTAAAAATACATTCTATTCACAAAAATGTACATTTTACAAAATGTACTTAAACTAGTTTTTTCAGAAATAATATGTATCTCTGTTATATGCATGCTGCATACATAGTTCCATAAAAGTAAACTCTGTGTTACAGACAGCTCTCATAAGCATTGGCCTAAATAATAAAAACAAGAGAGATAAGCTTATTTTGATAAACTTTCCTGAAATCTACCTGGGTAAACTAACAAAAATGTTATTTTCTGTAATTCTAATAATAAAAAAGACCAAAAGTCAAAGGTGATTAATATACATTTTCAAAAAAATCCAAGCATTTGTATATCAAAGATAGAACAGCAAAACTTATACCATGCTAATATATTGTTATACCTATAAATCTTGAGAAAAATAAATCTTGTTCAACAAGTATTTTTCTAAAATTCAATTAAATAAAAGGACCTGAGTAACAATTCTGCATTTATTTTTTTTTTACACAACAAAACTGATTTTTTAAAGTGAATAAGAACATCTCTACTGTTCATCAGATCTCTCTTTAGTCAAGCAAGTGAGTATGGTTTAAGATGATATTATAAGCAATGTTTCAGTATATACTGTATATACAGTAGTCATTTCAAATCTTTATTTATTTATGTAATCCTTCAGTAAAGTCAACTACAAATAAAGTCATGGATCTGTGTAAGTTTGAAACTCCTGTAATACTTTGCACTCTCCTTTGAATACAATCATTCTCATTTCTACCAAACTGACCACTGGTGATAAACAAGAGTAGTGATGTGTTTTTAACACAGAGAAGTATTTCTATACTATCATTTTTTTATTTAATTTTTATTGAAAAAATAATGAATATGATAAAAATTTGTATACAAAATGTATAAGATGATAAGATCACTCAATGAATATGGTCAATCTTCATAAATTTTATTATTGTACTCCAGGTAGATAAAACTTAGCATTCATACTGAACTAAAGCTGTTCTGACTTTCTGGAGAGAGATGCCATTCAGCATATAAAATTTAAGTTGTTGTTTGTTATCACCTATATAAAGAACAATTTTCATTGAATTTTCATTGATGTTCATTTAATTTTAAGTAAATCTATATATTAAAACAAGCTTGTCTATTTAAGTCGTGCAAATCATAATTGTCTTTTAAAATAAAAGACATCTACTTCTCAACAACTAAATAGCAATGACCTTTATCCAACAATGCTCAGATATATGTCTTGTTTATTCATAATTATTATCACCAAAAATACCTTAAAGAAGAAACCAAATCCTAGTTGAAAAAATCTAGTTAATTTATGTATTTCAATATACCAACCATGTTTGAAATGATGTTCATGACTTCATTTCTGCATTGTCTCTAAAGCAATATATATTTGAGCAATTACTGGCAATTAGCTTAAAATTTTCAACCAAAACTTTTTTTTTTTTTTTAAAAAACTTTATTTATTTATTTGCCTTGGTGTTTGCCTGGAACTGGAACTACAGACAGTTGTTAGCTGCCATGTGGGTGCTGGGAATCGAACCCGGGTCCTCTGGAAGAGCAGACGGTGCTCTTAACCGCTGAGCCATCTCTCCAGCCCCAACCAAAACTTTTAAAATCACATAAATTATCTAACAGATAATGTTTCATCAGTTTACCAAGTCACTTTGAGTGTGCTTCATTGTTTCAAAAAAAAAAAAACTGTTGGAATACTGCTTTTTTTCCACTCCCTTTTCCATATTTGAGGAATAAAAGAGTTGCAAGATTTCTTCTTTTGCTTTCCCCCATATACCCTTCTCTACTCACTTTCAAGTTTATGGTTTATTTTTTGCTAATTGTTATTGTATGTGTTAGTAAATAATCTAATGCTAGGAAGTCTCCCAGGTATCTACAAGGATTAGCCCAGCAAAGACTCCAAACAGTGGTAGAAAAGGTGCTGGAAATGGCCTTCTTCTGTCATCAGTTTGATGACCACCATTATTGTCATCATATAAACTTCATCCAATAACTGATGGAAGCAGAAAGGAGACAGCCAAAGCTTATCACTGGGCACAACTCAAATGCCAGTTCAAAGAGGAAGGAAGGATTATATGAACAAAGTGATCAAAACCTTGATGGGGAAATTCAAAGAGACAGCTGACCTGAGCTACTGGGACCTCAATGATTCTGGATTGACAGCTGGGGAATCTTCATGGGACCAAACCAGACCTTATAAATTTGGATTGTCAGTTTTGTGGCTTAAGCAGTTTGTGGGTCCTCTGGAAGTGAGACCAAGATTTATTCCTAGTGCACAAATGGGTTTTTTGGAGGTCATTTCCAATAGAGACATACATAGTTCAACATCGAATCAGCAGAGAGGGTACTGATTCTGCCTCAACTTGATACAACTGAGTTTTAGAGGCCTTATCATCTCTGAGGAGTAAATAGGTATGTGTTTGGAGGGGTGAAGCTTGGAGGTTAGTAGAGAAAAAGGAGAGAGAAGGATCTGTAGATGATAATTTTAAAAAATTACTTAAATAAAAAAGAAGTAAAGAAAAAAACATGCCTAAAATTTTTCAAGTAAAGTTACTAACAAAATATTGAGAAAATGTTTATAAAGAAAAGTTATGAACTAGATAAATGAACCAATTTTGTGTAGCATAAAATTTATGCAACTTTGTAAAAATTGAGGTTAAAAATACAATACTAAGAAAATTAAAGCCAAAGAAAAAAATTATGAGAAATTCTCAACTTAAACGTTCATTTCTTTCATGATAAATTCCCTCTTTCTGTTAAAAGCATGTCTATCTGTTTAGGAAGATGAAAAACTACACTGAGTCCATCATATTTCAACAAAGGAAAAATTGAGAATTAGGACTGATGCATTGAGTCAGCTGATCCAGTACTTAGAGTGCAATTCTGATGACCAGAGTTTTATTCCATGAATTCAGATAAAGGTACAAGGCCAAAGCCAATCCATGGTTTGTCCTTTGACATATGCTGAGTCGATATACCATCATCCACACAGATTGTACATAATTATAATGATCAACATATTAATAATAACTATTATTATTATGTTTTGATAAAGTTTTGATAAAAATAATTAAATTAATTTTGAAATAACTTTTGAACAAATGCAAGAGATAGGAATAAAAATCGAGAGGGAAGGGACCTTGAATAAGGAATATACAGGGATGGAAAAAAAATTCATAGGGAAAGCTGAACACAAAGTAAATATATGTGTAGCAATCTTCTCTGCATTATCACCCTTGATAAGTCATGCTTATGATTTTTATATTCTCTATAGTTATTGTCAACTTTTCAGCATTTTAAATTCATTTTACTGTTTTTTTGATAAATACTAAATAAATAAAGAAAAAAGTCATCTTATTTTAAGATAAAATATTTTACAGTATTAACTTAAATCTGATCAACATAGAACCTTCACCACCCTCTTCTCTTTCAACATCCTGTGATAAATGAGAAAATCACAACTTTTCGCTTTGTTCTTATTTTTTGTATAAGTCCCTCAATTTTTTTTACTTTATTTAAAAATATCTTTTTTCCATTTATCCCCCTGCTCACCCTCCATCCCCTCCTTCTAATCCCTCTCAGTCCTACCTCAGCATCCCCTCTGCCCATCCATGTGCCAGGCTCTGGCACATCCACTCAAGGCAGGTCTGATTCCCTCATCTCATTATAAATCAGGTCTGGGTTAGACACTCCTTTGCAAGGAATAGGCTCCAAGGTGTCAGCCCATGCACAACTTTTCTTGACTTTTACTACTTTTATCTTAAGATCAGATGAGGAATTTAAATATTACTGACCCTCTCATGATTCAATAAATCTAAGTTAAATAATAAAATCTGGGTTAAACAAATTTTAAATTTCTATAAAAATAAATAAGACTTGATTTTAGTATAAATTATACAGACAACCTATACTTTTTATTTATTGACTTTACTACCTGGGAATATATTTCATCTTTCATTATTAATCAAGATTTTTAATACTGAGAAGCTGTATGCAAGTTATTTGACATTTGAGAGGTTAAAAAGCAATTTCTTACATGTTATTTGAATACTAACAATTGCCTCTTGACAATTTTATCTCAAATATGTAATTATATACAACTGAATAGAGCATATTAGATATTACTCACTGTTTTGGTATATATCAGTATATAAATTGTGTGTGTCTGTGACATTGTCTAGTACCATAGAAAACATTTGACAGAATGGTTAGATATAATCATCTTAAAGTCAAACAAAAAGGAAAACAGGGTTATCCTTACATTTTGCCAGATAGGAAGTCTGACCAACTTATGACTTCTTGAGATGCAAAATGTATCAAAAATAATATTTTATTTTTCTTAACTACTTAATGAGGTATCTGAAAAACACCTCCAAGATACAACAACAACAACAAAAACTTCATGTGCAGTTGGCTACCTTGAGTACAATCTAATTTTAGCCTAAAAATATTATATAAAGAATTCACGTTTAAAAATTAAGCCAGGCAATAGAGACTCAAGCCTTTGGGAGGCAGAAGCAAGCAGATCTCTATGAGTTCCATGCAAGTTTGTTCAAAAAAGTGAGTTTTTGAATAGCCAAGGCTACCCAGGGAAACCCTGTACAACAAACAAACAAACAAACAAACAAACAAATAAACAAATAAATAGAAAATAAAGAATAATTACCTCAGTTCTATTGGCAAGATGTAGGCAATAAAGACAGCATAGTGCCTCTGAATCCACAGTCACTAGGTCAGTTTACATCTGTTGAGGGACTCTCCTAAGACCTTATATGATGCTTATTTTGAAGACAGAAACAAGGCCAGGAGATTAGAAAAAATCCTCTTACCATGTAGGAATGAAAGGAAAGAAAAGGAATAGAGTGTGGAAAAGTACACATCTTCCTAGCCTTTTTTCACCTGTCTCTTTGATGAAAGACTGGAGGCAAGATAAAATTAAGCATCTGCTTTAGGACAGCAAATTAGGCTTACCCTCAGGGAACTGGTGAGTAATCACTGCTGTTCCGTGAAGAGAACAAAAGAATGATTCAGTATTAATGGTATTGTGCCCTTGGCCATGCCATTAAGTATCACAGCAATCTCTTATTTTTAAATAAAACCTGACAAAATGATTTTTAAATTTATTACAAAGACAATCCAAATTAACCAAAAAATATTTTTTAAAGGATAGAGGAAGGTTTGGGAAGCCAAAGCACATTGATCCTAGATTTTCTACTATTCTTAAACATTAAGATATGTATGTATCTGAAAAGGATATATCTATTAAACAATAGAATTAAATCCTGCATCTGAAAAATACATGTCCAGTTGATGTAAGTACTTGAGACAATATCATACAAAGAATATAGCATAAATTAAAAAGCCATTAATTGTCTGAATAGCAATAAAATTTTTATATTCACGGGTCTTTTTGTCTTATAAAAATAATTTAGGAACCATGGACATAAACCATTAAAGACAAGATTAACAAAATTGTAGCATCATGTTTCTGGCCAGCCTTTCTGACCTTTCCCTGAGGTTCTGACCCACTCTTCCACAGAAACACACAGATGCTTGTATTAATTTTATGCTAACCAGCCTATGGCTCTGTCATATTGCTAGCTAACTAACCCATGATTCTTAACTTGTACAGCCATATCACTTGGTACCTTTCCTCAGCAACATTTCCACTTCTTTCCTTTGTGTTTTCCTTGCATCTCTCTAATATCTCTGCTCTTCTCTTTCTTCTCCCAAAGTTTTTTAAGTCTGGAAATCTAGCCCACACTTCCTGTCTTTCTTTAGCCAATCGGCATTTTTATTAAACCAGTAGGCAAGACAATTATTTACAGTGTAATGAAACATCACTACATAAACTAGATAATCATACTTTGTAGGATAAGATGAAGTCTGTAATTCACAAAAACAAGTTATAGGCTAGCAAAAAAAAATTTAAACACCATAAATGTAATAAAAAGCTTGTAGATAATAACTGTCAGAATGTTTAGTAGACGAAAGAGTGAAAATTTATAAAATTTTACTGAAAATGAACTAGGGATAGAAAATAAATTCTGTATAATATATAGTTTATATAATCATTGGGTGGGAAAATAGACTAGAACACCAATGCTTAATCTAAACAAAATCTGTTTCCTTACAATAAAACAGCCACATAATTGTATGTATGTATGTTTGTGTGTATAACAGAATTTATATAAATATACACATGTGAATGTGTATTCACATATATATATATATAAAATGTTATAATAGTATACCACAGTTTTTTTAAATCACAACATTAGGGGCAAATAAGTAAATATTTTTGGATTACATATGACAAATCTCTTTTGTGTATGTGTGTGTATGTGTGTTTGTGTGTGAACACGTTTAAATTTATATGCAGAGGACAATGTTGTTTATCTTCCTAAATTACCCTCCACTTTAATATCTTTGAGACAGGGTTTCTCACAGAACATACGACTTGTCAACTAAGCTAGATGGCTAGGCATCAGCCTCAGATATTTTCCTGTCTTCTTTTAACTTGGTTATTGGGGACATAAACTCAGGTACTCATATTATCATGGCAAGCACTCTTAACCATTTAGGCATCTCACCAACCCTGGGGCTTCTTTTCCATTATATTCAAGGTATGACAAATATATTGAATATATTCCATTATATTCAACAAATGGCAAATCTCTTAATTGTTTCTTATACATAAATGTGGATCTTGAATTAACTTTATTAATATATTAACTAACATGAGAAAGTAGCAAATCAACTCCCTACATAAAGGCTTATATGGAATTTTTCTTTTGGTTGAACAAATTAGGGTCAACCAAAATGTCATTCTTTTTTAATTAAAAAAGGATTCTTTTTTCATACAATACATCCTAATCACAGTTTCTTCTCCATTCTTCACAGTTTCTTCCTTCTCCTCCATTCTACTTTTCCTCAGAATACAGCAGGCCTCTAAGAGACAGCAACTAAAAACGACAAGGAAAGATATGGTAAAACAAGGCAAAAATCCCTCATATTGATCTGGACCAGGAAAGCTTATATATATAAACATTCCCAAGACCTGGCAAAAGAGGCAGAGACTCACCTGCTCCCACTGTGTGGAGTCCCACAAAACAAGCTAACAGCTCTAACATATATGAAGAGGACCTGGTACAAAACCATGCTCACTCTATGCTTGTGCTGCTTCACTCTCTGTGAGACCATCAGCCCTGCTTTGTTGATTCAGTGTGCCATGTTTTTCTGGTATCCTCCATCCCTTCTGATGATAACAATAAGACTTTCCTTCCCCTCTTCATTGGCATTACAATCTAGTCTCTCTCAATAATATCTTATTTGGGTCTGTACCCTCTCTCACTTATCTATGAGTATAGTAGAATATTATTTGCAATAATTTAATTTGTTTTCTTCCCTAAGCTTGTTTGGTTCCACCCTAGGTCTCTGGGCCATCTAGTATCCAGTTTTCTGCCATCTAGAAAGTATACTGAAAATCAATTAAATTTTAGTGTATGTATATGATAAAGAAACAATAAGCAATATAGAAGTGGGAAATATATGTATTAATATGCTATGCATCCTCCCCCTTAAATATCAAGCTATGTAAATCCTATTCTTATAAAGCTATAAGGTGATTTCAAAACAAAATGTCCATATTCTCAAGAACAACAATATCATTCAAAATTTAATATGGCATATTTACAAGAATAGTGCCAAATTTCCATAAGCTCCTTTCATACAATTAGCTTGTATCCTCCAACAATTTCCTAATCCTAAAAAATGGTCCTGCATGCCTAAGCTTCTCTGTAAGGAGCAAACTTTGGTAAGATATGCCTTTCTATCTTAATATATTTGTTTTACCCAGAACTAAGAAGCACCAGTACTCGAAAAATTTTTAGGGGAAAATATTGGGGAGAATAGGATTTCCAGGAAATAGTCACATCGGTCCCATTTGTGACTGACAAAGCAAAACTATAAATGATCAAAAGAATCATCAATATTATGAGAGAGAAGAGAATAAGGCTATGGGGTCTCAATAGTATCCACTGCTGTCACAAAGTCCAGTAGTCCTTGCCAAGTGAGAGAAGCCTCTATAGGTCATGACACATAGAGTCAAGACATTGGACAAATGTTCAAACTTAATCCTAAACTAAACCACACAGCTCCTAATATTAATGTGTACAAAATTTTTTTCAAAAATTTTAAGCATTCTTTAGAATAAAATAAATGAAATGAAATGAAAATGAAAATATATTACAAGGCTACATTGTATTATATTATATTATATATTGTATTGTATAGTAAAATATATTCTATTATAATTCATTATATTACATTATAATGTATAATATTATATATATTATATTACATTATATTATAACTTATATTTATATAAATAAATTATATAATATAAATTATATTATACTTATATTATAAATATAAACCATTGAATATTTTGAGACAAATATCCAGATTTTTTTGATATTTTAATACATAAAATATTAGCAGGTTATATTCAGAAATGGATCCTGTACTAAGCCACATTGGAACCTTGGAAACTCCTGCCATTGCTCGGGAGGAGATGAGAGATGGGAAGAAGAGAGAATAACTGGGAGAGATGGGACAGGAAATGGAGTTTGAACAAGGGGATACATGAATAAAAAATGAGAATTTATTGAAAAATAAAGAAAAAAAAAGAAAAATCAGACAGATTCTCCTAGGGAAAGAGTGGATCATTATTTGAATAACCTGCAATGAATTTAAACCAATGAAACGTGACTTTTAAAATATATGTGACCTTTGTAAAAACAAACAAACAAAAAACTGTAAAAAGAAATATATGTATATCCATTTACACACATAGCAACAATTAATAAACTACTCATGAAGTTCAAAGTGGACAAGAGCGTGTCCCAGTGCACTCTGTAGCAGGCAGAGATAAACTCTGCCTGCCACGGTCACCCCAGCTGTTGCTGAGGGAATTTGTATGGAGACCCACCTCCAACTGAGCAAAAGGATAAGGACTGGGAACCCTGAAGGACAGACTGAGACCTAGCCCAGAGGTGAGGAGGGGTCAGCAGACCCGAGTGCCTGTATCCCTGCCAGGGAGAGTTGAACTCCTGTCATTTCCGGTTCTAGGACTGGGTGCTGTCAGCAGAGCATGTCCCAGCAAACTCCGTAGCAGGCAGAGATAAACTCTGACTGCCACGGTCCCCCAAGCTGCTGCTGAGGGAGTTTGCATAGCCAACATCCCGCCTCCAATTGGTCAAACAGAAAGATGGAAGACTTGAAATTCAGTACCTGCACAGTGCAGAAGTAGTGATTCAGCAGACCTTTTCCTCAGAGGTGACAGGAGGCACACAAGCCCTAATGTAACAACTGACCAGGAGCCACCTAATCGTGAACCACTGAAGCCATGGGGAGACGCCAGTGCAAAATCTTACATAATAATATAAAGAACAACAAGATAACTCCAGAAGAAAGTGGCATCCTACAAATACAAGACCTGAACTGAACAATGAAGAGGAAACAGAAGGAAGCAACACCAAAAATTCCTTTTTGATGATCATTGAAGCTCTCAAAGAAGATATGAAAAATAGCCTTAAAGAAATAGAAGAAAATACAAACAAAAAATTGGAAGAGATGAACAAATCTATGAAAGAAACATGCCAAGAACTAAAAGCTGAATTTCAAGTAATAAAAAAGGCACAAAATGAGGCAAAAATGGAAATAGAAAACCTGAAGAAAAAAGCTGGAACCACAGATACAAGCATAACAAACAGAGTTCAAGAGATGGAAGATAGAATCTATAAAGTGGAAGACTCAGAAGCTCAAATAGATATATCAGTCAAAGAAAATAGTAAAACTAAAAAAGCCATAACTCAAAATATTCAGGAAATCTGGGACACCATGAAAAGACCTAATTTGAGAATAATAGGAATAGAAGAAGGAGAAGAATACCAGATCAAAGGCACAGATAATGTTTTCAATAAAATCATAGGAGAAAACTTCCCTAACCTGAAGAAGGAAATGCCTATAAACATACAAGAAGCTTACAGAACACCAAATAGATATGTCCCCCCAAAAAAGTAAGTGTGCCACATTATAATCAAGCCACAAAACATAAAGAACAAAGAAAAAATTTTAAAAGCTTCAAAAGAAAAGGTCCAACTTATATAAAGGCAGACCCATCAGAATAAGGCCTGACTATTCAGTGGAAATGATGAAAGCTAGAAGGGCTTGGTCAGAAGTTATACAGACGCTAAAACAGCATGGATGCCAAACTAAAATACTATACCCTGAAAATTATCAATCACCATAGATGGAGTAAACAAGGTATTTCAGGACAAAGTCAGACTGAAAGAATATCTATCTACCAATCCAGCACTACAGAGAGTATTAGAGGGAAAACTCCAACCTAAGGACCCCAGATACACCCACAAAATCACAAACAATCAATAATTCCATAGAAGAATACTCCAGAAAAAGGAAATACAAACAAGTTACCACCAAAAATGGCAGGAAATATCAATCAATGGTCACTAATTTCCCTTGATATCAATGGACTCAACTCTCCTATAAAATGTCACACACTGTCAAGATGGATACAACAGCAGCAGCCATACTTCTGTTGCCTACAAGAAACACACTTCAACTCCAAGGACAGACACAGGCTTAGAATAAAGGGTTGGGAAAAGATTTTCCAGCCAAATGGTCCTAAGAAACAAGCACAGGTTGCAATCCTAATATCTAACAAAGTAGACTTTAAGCTAAAAGCAATAAAAAGGGACCAAGATGGTCACTACTTATTTATCACAGAAAAAATTGGTCCAGATGAGATTTCAATTTTGAATATTTATGACCCTAATATAAGGACACCTACTTTTATAAAAGAAACACTGCTAAAGCTCAAATGCCACATCAATTCTTACACTCTAATAGTGGGAGACATCAATACTCCACTTTCAACCCTGGATAGATCAACCAGACAGAGCCTCAACAGAGAAATAAGGAGTGTAAAAGAGGTTATGATGCAAATGGATTTAATAGATATCTACAGAAGCTTCCACCCAAATGAAAAGGAATATACATATTTCTCGCCTCCGCATGGAACTTTGTCTAAAATTGATCAATAATTGGTCATAAAGCAAATATCAACACATAAAAAATGGAAATAATCCCTTGTAAAATATCGGACCACCAAGGCCTAAAGTTAGAGTTCAACAACATCAAAACCCAAAGAAAGTCTACCAAATTATGGAAACTAAACATCACTCAGCTGAACCATCTCTGGGTCAAGGAAGAAAATAAGAAAGAAATCAAAGTCTTCCTAGAATTGAATGAAAATGAATCCACAAAGTATTCAAACATATGGGACACAATGAAAGCATTCTTAAGAGAAAAATTCATAGCGCTACATGCCTATATGAAAAACCTAGAGAAATCCCACACTAGAGACCTAACAGCTCAGCTGAAAGCCTTAGAACAATTAGAAGCAAACACACCTAGAAGGAGTAGATCGCAGGAAATATTCACACTTAGAGCTGAAATCAATACAATTGAAACAAAAAGAACAATACAAAGAATCAATGAATCTAAGAGTTGATTCTTTGAGAAAGTTAACAAGATAGATAATCCCGTAGCCAAACTAATCAAAAAACACAGAGAGAGTGTTCAAATCAACAAAATCAGAAATGAAAAGGGGGACAAAACAACAGACCCCCAGGAAATACAGAGAATTATCAGATCATATTTCGAAAATCTGTATTCCTCAAAAATGGAAAACCTAGAAGAAATGGACAGCTTTATGGACAGGTATTTGTAGTGGGAAATCAGGAACTATATATGGGAACGATCATGTCATAGGACTGGAGATGTGCGGGACGTGGTTAACAGGAAAGGATTCCAGAAGTAGACCTTTGAGGGAGAGGATCAGGACAGGAAGCCTTCATTCTCTTGCGAGAGTCCCCGACCGGGTGAGCAGTTTGGCCCAGGTGCGCGGGAGTTTGGACGTATAGTGTGGGGATGAGGAATCTTCCTTAGAAGGCTCCGGTGCACTGCAACCTTATCCTGTCATCTTCTCTTAAAACTGGCTCTGTTTTGTAAGTGATTTTCACAAAATAAACCCCGTTTAAAACATATCCCTGGGTGGGTTTTTACCGCGATAATTGGCGCCTGAACGCAGGGCTAATTCTACAAACCCGCCGGGTTCCTCACTCACGCAGGGAGCTGGTCTGAACTTAGTTACCAGCTGCGTACAAGCCTCCTGTACTCAACCAGGAACGCATCTGCCCGCGGCAGACCTCCTGAGAGACAGATTGACCCGTTCTAGTGGGGCACGCCTGGTAGGATTTGTTGAAAGATCTGAGAAAGACCCTCCCAGCTAAATTACCACCTCGTTTCCCGCACCATTGCTGCTGCTGCTGATCACGACAGCGACATCTGCTGGCCGTAAGTTCTCATTACATCTGAGTATATTTTTTTTTTCCTTTTCTTTTCTACATATTTTTTTCCCTTTCTACAATGTCTTACCAGATAAATGTTCAGAATTTTTCTCACTTTGTCACAATGGTGATAGAGGATTATTTCCAGGATTACTCATTTGGAGGTTATCTCCACCCAGGAGTCATTTTGCTTTTTTGTGTGATAATATATTTCATACTTACCCATTTTAAGGCATCTCAACATAGAGAGCATGAGGCTAAGATGTCTGGCATGGATGAACGTATTAAGACACTCCAGAAACTCATTGTTTCCATAGAAGAAAGGTCTATTTTGATCACAGAGGAATTTAGAGCTCATATTGCTGAAAATTTTAGGAAATTGGATGAAAAATTTAAAATAATGGATGAAAATTTTAGGATAATGGATGGAAACTCTAGGAAATTTGAACAGAAGATAGTAGAATGGATAGATGTGGAGACAGGGAGGATTTCCCATTCTATGAAATTGTTGGAGAGATCATTTATAGAAGACTATAAAACACTGGAAAAGACCATTACCACTAGGTTACAAGATTATGAGGGTCGCTGGAGGTTTTAGAAAAGGATCTTGAGGCAACACCTGCTCAAGATAACCCAGAGCCCCTTCTTAAACGGTGCTACTGCAAGGAAGGTTCTTTACCTAGAGTGGTTACCATGAGGGGACTACCCCCCATCCCTCCAACTCTATTCCCAGTTGTGGCAGAGGCTAAAAAACCACAACCACGTGGAAGAGCTTCTGACAATGTGGAATACAATTATGAACCTATACCCATGAAGGATTTAAACATAATAATAGGAAGCCATAGAGAACTATGGTATGCACTCATCTTTTGTGAGGCAATCCTTGAACTCATGGTCAGCACAGAACCGAGTAATTCCTGATGACTGGAAGAATTTGGCAAATGCAGTGTTGAACGATGGCCAAAACTTCCAGTGGAGGAATTGGTTTAGAGAATAGGCTAAAGCCTTGGAATCTCAAGATAAAACTGGAAATGTTACTGTCTCCAAGGACCAAATTCTTGGGGAAGGCCCGTTTCCTGATTTATCAGTTCAGGCTATTTATGATGACCATGCTCTGTTGCTGTGTCGTACTGCCGCCTTAAATGCTTGGGAAAAGGTTTTGGACCCAGGACGGAGAATTGAGTCATATACCCAGATTAAACAAGGTCCAATGGAGCTTTATACAGACTTTTTACAGAGGTTGACTCAGACTGTAAATAGAGCAGTGTCAGATCCAGAAGTTAGGAAACAATTGATATTCTCTTTGGCCTTCGATAATGCTAAAATGACATGTAAAATATTGATCATGCCATTGAAGATTAGGGGTGCACCCTCAGATGAATGGGTTCAATATGCACTTAATGCTGACTATCTACACCATAATGAAGAGAATTGGGTAGGTCAAGCCATTGCTAATGCGAAGATGAGAAATCAAGGCATTATTTGCTTCAATTGTGGTAAGCCAGGCCATATAAAGAGAAATTGTAGACAAAGCAAATGTGGGAACTTTTCCAGTCACAGGAGTGACTTAAACAGAAAGCCACTACCTCCTGGACTATGTAGGAGATGTAACAAAGGTAGACATTGGACGAATGAATGTAGATCTATAAGAGACAAAGATGGCAAGCTTTTACCATCGGGAAATGTAACTCGGGGCTTCCCCAGGGAAGCCCCCTAGATTCAGACCTCCAAGCCAAAAAGGGTTCAGTCATATCCAGACACAGAGGAAGAGCAGTGTCCTCAGGACGAGTAACAAATCCCAGGCCTGAAACAGTAGATCATGTAACCATAGACAATAGATTGCCCCTATAAGAGAAGTTGATGGTATCCAGCAAACCAATAAAACGCGTATTTTGGCAGACCTCCATAAATGAACAAAGACCAAAGTTTACAATAAGAATAGACAATACTTTTATGCAGGGCTTAGTCGACACGGGGGCTGATGTTTCAATTATAACTCAGCAGGCCTGGCACCCCAGGTGGCCTCTGAAGGATGTAGATGTTCAATTTTTAGGTATTGGGAAATTGTCTCAGGTAAAAAGAGAGTGTGAGATGGCTAGAATGCATAGGACTAGAAGGACAGAGAGTGAGATTAAAGCCATACATGGCCAACATAGCAGTGAACTTATGGGGTCGTGATCTCCTACGACAAGGGAACTCTCAAATTAAGATTCCTCCAGGCCTACATAGTAGCCAAAGAACTAATCATGGCCTTGAAGGTAATACCTCAAGAGGCTACATAAAACAGCCGTCGGTCATTCAGGTTGCACAAAGATGCAGTCTTAAAACTGCAAGCACCGCTAAGACACTAACAGCCCTGCCTTTGAAATGGGTGATGGATAAACCTGTTTGGGTCCAACAATGGCCTTTGACAGAGGAGAAATTGCTAGCCCTAGAACAATTGGTGCAGGAACAGTTACAAGCTAAACATATTGAAGAATCGACCAGCCCATGGAACTCCCCTGTATTTGTAGTCAAGAAGAAGTCTGGGAAAAGGAGAATGGTGATGGATTTAAGAGCAATTAATAAGGTGATTCAGCCCATGGGCACCCTACAATCTGGTATACCTTTACCTTCTTTGCTACCTAAAGGATGGCCTATAATAGTTATTGATCTGAAGGACTGTTTTTTTACAATACCTCTACAGGAACAAGACAGGGAGAAGTTTGCTTTCACTGTACCTAATTTTAATAA
>PVIH01011823.1:0-66957 GCA_004025045.1 Sigmodon hispidus | reverse complement strand
CTCTAAACAAACAAACAAGAAAAAAAAGCCAAACATGCCCAAGCAGCAAACCACAACCACTGAATAGCTTGGGATCAGAAACACCCTGGACTGACCCTTCAAACCCCAGTCCATCTATAGGAACACCTGACTCACTCTTGAGGGAGGGGGGACAAAACTGGATTTGGCCAGGAGTGAAGACTGATCCAAGCATTGTTGGTCCAGTGTGACCATAGGACTGTCGGCTCCCTGCCAAGGGAGGGGATGGGGAGTTGCAGAGAAGAAAAATGATCAGATGTGGTGGGAGGGGGAAGAGCCCTTCAATAAGGATATACAGGGATGGAACAAAAAAAATTCAGAGGGAAAGCTGAACACAAAGAAAATATATGTGTAGTAATCTTATTTGCATTTCCACCCTTGATAAGCCATGCTTATGATTATTATCCTCTGTATAGTTATTGTTAACCCTTCGACAATTTTTTTTTAAAAAAAATCTTTTTACTTTTTTTTTGATAAATACAAAATAAAGAAGAAAAAAAAATGAAAAAAAAAACAGAAAATATACCAATTTCCACAGGTTTCTTCAATCACAACTGCCTACCTATATATGCAAGCCCACATACATATTTGTTTACACACACACACACACACACACACACACACACGATATGACTTGCTTCCCTTGAGTAATACATTTTTCTTTCTTACTCATTCCCACTAGCTCATTTTCAGGAAGACTTACTATGTTCTATAAACAATTCAGACCTCACCAGACCACACACGTTTCTTACAGTTAAAAGTTCTTCTTGAACATTTACCTCCAGAATTCCTGAGTTACTTACTCACTTCAAGCAAATGTTTGCTCAAATATAAGGTTTCAAAATGTAAACATTTTATTTTAGAATAATTTTTCTTTTACAAAAAAAATTCAAATAGCACATAGCATTTTTCTGTATGCTCCTTCAATTTGGTTTTCTAACATGATGTCATCTGGTAATTTTGATACATTTGTAAAAAGAAATAAACTAAAAATTGTCATTATTATTAAATAACCTCTTGGAATTATTTTCTATTCTCATTAAAGTTTGTTTTTTCTTTTTCTGGAGATCCAATCCAAGACTGCCATTGCATTTGGTTGTCATTATTCTATATTATGCTCTTCTAAAGTCATTTTTAAATCATATATTTTCCCTATTTTTAATATACTGGAAGTAGATTTCTTTTCACATAGTACATTCTGATTACCTCCCTCAAGTCCTCTCATATCTTTTCTTCTTCTCTTCCCACCCAAATGCACACCCATCGATTCTCTCTTACATTAAAATGCAAGCATCCAAAATATAATAATAACATAAGATTTAAAAAATGCAATAAGACAAAGCAAACAAACAGAAAAAAAATTAAGAAAAGTAAAAGCAAAAGAAACACATCCTGCTTACCATTACTGTGGTGTTTGTAATCCAAGCTAGGAACTATACATATTACAAAGGCACTCTTCCATTGAGCATATTACCATTGCCAGTATATTCCCATTGCCCAAACAGATTTCCCAAGCTCTGGCCATTTCAAACTATTCACAGTTGACATATGTCTTTTGATATGTTCCTTTGTATTGGAATTTTTGAAAACTCCTTACTTTATATGCATTAAGGTACTCCAGATTTTTCTCTTACTTTCAATTTTCTACTCCCAGGATTCCCTAAGAATTGATGGTCTTTGTGTTGAGAATAAAAATGGAAATCAAGATCTTTGTGAAGTAGGTATTACTTCTCAACAAAATATCACAAACATAATGGGATTTCCTGGATTGCTTGACAATAAAAATTGTGTATCCTTGATTTCCATTCCAAATTCCTACTACCTTTTTATGGTGTTGTTCATTTTTTAAAAGAACACAGAATTTTCTAACATATGATATTCTATGATTAATAATAGTTTCAGGTGCCTTGACATAGATGTTTTACGTTATAAAATTTGTGATCAGTAATGCATATCAAGACTATATATTTTTACAAACAAATCTCCATATGTGCATTTGGAAGACTTCTACTAAGATTGATTAAAAAGTGCTTCAATCTAGCTATGTAATAGAATGCATAGTGTTATAGATAAGCCTTTAGCCAAACTAATAAAAAAACAGAGAGAGAGTGTTCAAATCAACAAAATCAGAAATGAAAAGGGGGACATAACAACAGACCCCCAGGAAATACAGAGAATTATCAGATCATATTTTGAAAATCTGTATTCCACAAAAATGGAAAACCTAGAAGAAATGGACAGCTTTCTGGACAGGCACCATCTACCAAAATTAAATGAAGATCAGATTAATTACCTAAACAGGCCTATAACCCTTAAGGAAATTGAGCTGTCATTAAAAACGTCCCCAAAAATAAAAGCCCTGGTCCAGATGGTTTCAGTGCCGAATTCTACCAGACATTCAAAGAAGAATTACTACCATTACTCCTCAAACTATTTCACACAGTAGAAACTGAAGGAATATTGCCAAATTCCTTTTATGAGGCCACAATCACCCTAATACCCAAGCCACTCAAAGACACAACAAAGAAAGAGAACTACAGACCAATTTCCCTCATGAATATTGATGCGAAAATTCTCAACAGAATTTTGGCAAACTGTATACAACAATGCATAAAAGATATCATCCACCATGACCAAGTAGGCTTAATCCCAGAAATGCAGGGCTGGTTTAATATACGAAAAACTGTAAATGTTATCCATCATATAAACAAATTAAAGGAACAAAACCACATGATCATATCTTTAGATGCAGAAAAAGGCTCTGACAAAATCCAACACTCCTTTATGATTAAAGCCCTGGAGAGATCAGGAATACAGGGAGAACACCTAAGTATAATTAAGGTGATTTACAAGACGCCGACAGCCAGTATCAAACTTAATGGAGAAAAGCTCAAAGAAATCCCACTAAAGTCAGGAACTAAACAAGGATATCCTCTCTCCCCTTATCTATTCAATATAGTTCTCGAAGTTTTAGCTAAAGCAATAAGGGAACGAAAAGAGATTAAGGGCATACAAATGGGAAAAGAAGAAGTGAAGCTATCTCTATTTGCAGATGATATGATTGTATACATAAGTGACCCATAAAATTCTTCCAAGGAACTGCAACAGCTGATAAACACCTTCAGCAATGTAGCAGGATACAAGATTAACTCAAAGAAATCAGTAGCCCTTCTATACACTAAAGATAGAAGAGGTGAAAAAGAAATAAGGGAAACATTACCCTTCATAATAGCTGCAAATATTATTAAATACCTTGGAGTAACTATAACCAAAGAAGTAACAGACTTCTTTTGACAGAAATTTTAAATCACTGAAGAAAGAAATTGAAGAGGATATCAGAAAATGGAAAGCTCTCCCATGTTCCTGGATTGGGAGGATAAACATAGTAAAAATGGCAATTCTACCAAAGGCAATCTACAGATTCAATGCACTGCCCATCAAAATCCCAACACAATATTTTTTGGACCTTGAAGGAACAATACTCAATTTCATTTGGAATAACAGGAAAGCCAGGATTGCCAAAACAATCTTACTCAACCAAAGAACCTGAGGAGGTATCACCATCCCTGACTTCAAGCTATACTATAGAGCTACAGTAATAAAAACAGCCTGGTACTGGCATAAAAAAAGACTTGTGGACCAATGGAATAGAATTGAGGATCCAGATATTAACCCCAAAACCTAAGAATACCTGATCTTTGACAAAGAGGCCCAAAACATTCAATGGAAAAAAGATAGCATATATAACAAATGTGTTGGCATAGCTGGATGGAAGTGTGTAGAAAAATGCAAATAGATCCGAGCCTGTCACCCTGCACAAAACTCAAATCCAAGTGGATCAAAGACCTCAACTTAACCCCAACCACTTTGAACTTCATAGAAAAGAAAGTGGGAAATACACTTCTACAAATTGGCACAGGCGACCACTTCCTAAATATAACACCAGTGGCACAGACACTAAGACCAACAATCAAAAAGTGGAATCTCCTGTGACTAGGAAGCTTCTGCAAAGCCAAGGACACTGTCAATAGGACAAAATGCCAGCCTACAGAATGGGAAAAGATTTTCACCAACCCTACAAGTGATAGAGGACTGATCTTTAAGGTATATAAAGAGCTCAAGAATTTAGAGCCCAAAACCTTCAATATCCCTATCAAAAAATGGGGTACAGATCGAAAAAGGGAGTTCTCAGCAGAGGAACTACGAATGGCTGAAAGGCACCTGAAAAAGTGCTCTTCATCTTTAGCCATCAGAGAAATGCTAATCAAAACAACTTTGAGATACCACCTAACACCTGTTAGATTGGCTAAGATAAAAGGCACAGATGACAGCCTATGTTGGAGAGCATGTGGAACAAGGGGGACACTCCTCCATTTTAATGGGAGTGTAAGCTTGTTCAGCCACTTTGGAATGCAATATGGCGGTTTCTCAGAAAATTGAGAACCAATCTCCCTAAGGACCCAGCAATACCACTTCTGGGTGTATACCCTAAAGAAGCACATTCACACTCCAAATGTATTAGCTCAACTATGTTCATAGCAGCATTATTTGTAATAGCAAGAACCTGGAAACAACCTAGATGTCCCTCAACTGAAGAATGGATTAACAAACTGTGGTACATCTACACAATGGATACTACTTAGCAGTAAGAAAAAATGATATTCTAAACTTTGCAGGCAAATGGATGGATTTGAAGATATCCTCCTGAGCGAGGTATCACAATCCCAGAAAGATAAGCAGGGGATGTACTCACTCATTAGTGGTCTCTAAACAAACAAACAAGAAAAAAAGCCAAGCATGCCCAAGTGGCAAACCACAACCAGTGAACATCTTGGGATCAGAAACACCCTGGACTGTCCCTCGAACCCCACTCCAACTATAGGAACACCTGACTCACTCTTGAGGGAGGGTGGACAAAACTGGATTTGGCCAGGAGTGGAGACTTATCCAAGCATTATTGGGTCAGTGGGACCATAGGACTGTCTGCTCCCTGCCCAGGGAAGGGATGGGGAGTTGTGGAGAAGTAAAATGACCTGATGTGGTGTGAGGGGGAAGGGACCTTTTATAAGGATATACAGGAATGGAAAAAAAAATTCAGAGGGAAAGCTGAACACAAAGTAAATATATGTGTAGCAATCTTATTTGCATTATCACCCTTGATAAGTCATGCTTATGATTTTTATCTTCTTTATAGTTATTGTTAACTTTTCAGCATTTTAAATTCGTTTTACTGTTTTTTTGATCAATACAAAATAAATAAAGACGAAAAAAGCATTAATTTAAGATGTAAGAGCTAGTTAATAATAAATTGAGCTATTGACTGAGCATTTAAAAAAAAAAAAGGACAAAATCAGCGTGTAAAATAAAATCTGAATGAGCTCAACTTAAAACAGAGTGAAAATATTCTGCCAGGTCCCGACCAGAGATGAGACTGCATAAGAACATTAATGTTCGCCAGAGCTACAGGTGACCCTGGATTGGAGGAGCAAAGAGAAGATAATGAAAAAGGGACCCTCAGACTTGAGGATTGAGGAAAAAAGTCCTGTATGTGTGTAGATGATGTATCTATGAAATAAAGAAATTCAGTGTTGGAAAAAAAAAGAATGCATAGCATTCATAAAGAGTAATAATTGATGTGTTACAACAGATGCTCATAATGACAACTTTAGTTTAAAAATACATAATAATCATAGTAGATAAATAATAATTAAAATCTTCACAAAAATAAAGTATCCTCTGACGCTTGCATCAATCATGCTCTATCTTGTCAGGTTGGTCATTGCTGTACCTCATAAAGTTCACAGCTGAATAAAATAGGTAATTTTATTTATTTTCAAGTAGTGTAAATAGCATTTTTAAGATTTTAGAAGTTGCCAGTAGGCATGATATTTACAAATTAGTATCAGTTTAATTTGTTTATGTTCTATAAGTCAGTATGTGGCATCTTTCAGTAACAGTAGCCTACTATCAAGTTCTGGAGATGAACAAAAGGCAATCATAATATCTTATACTATTTGGGGGTCTATGGGATTTTATTGACCAACAACTTTAAAAGAGGTAACAAGCTCTTGCAATGCAGTTTTTATTTATTAGCCTGTGGTATAAAAGGTGACATTATAGTCATTGGATAACTCATCTTTAGCAATATCTATATAGCTTTATAATTTAAAAAAAATTCCTGAAGGGTATTTTTAATATGGCTTGTCTAAAAGATCTTTAATGTTAGGAATCTATGGTGGTTTGAATGAGAATGTCTCCTATAGGCATATATTTAAATGCTAAGTTTTCAGTAGTTGGAACTCTTTGAGAAAGTTAGAGAGTGTGATCCTGTTGAAGAAATTGTGTCCCCATGGGTGGCTTAAGGTTTCAAAAGCCAATGCCAATCTCATTTCTCTCTCTCTCTTTCTCTCTCTCTCTCTCTCTCTCTCTCTCTCTCTCTCTCTCTCTCTCTCTCTCTTTCTCTGTGCCTGGTGCTTAGAAATTTGTATCCTCTGGTGACATACCTGTCTACTGCCCATGTTCTTTGCTGTAATGGTAATGACTCTGCCTTCTGAAATTGTAAGCTCCAATAACCTTGTTCTTGTTTACATTCCTTTGGTCACGGTGGCTTATTATGTCAATAAAGTGGTAATTAAGATGGTACCCCTTCTCATTTCCTCTTTTTCTTGCTTTCTCATTCTCCCATCTCATATAATACTCTTGTTCCATTATTATCTATCCTCATTTATATCACTGTGTTCTATCTTCTCTCCATTGAAATTTTACTTCCTACATTGTTTATTAATTAATTTAATCTTTACTTTTTGATTGATTTAAGGCCCAATACACAAGAGGGAACCCATAACTGACACTGTCATTAGGTGTGAAATCCTTCAGCTAAATAGGTCTTGGGTTTTAAACAGTACATAACACTTTTACTCTGCTAGAGGAACACAGAATTAAACTGATTCCTAATTAGTTAACATTACAACTATGGAGTAATGCATGTTTCAAACTTTTCCACAGAGATTTATATTTATAGTGAACATTGATTAACAATGACCCATAAATTGTGGTGTAAAGGATAAGATACTGCATAGTGCTCACAGCTTAGTAGGACAACTATGCCATAACCCCTCTCCTAAATTCAAGGATTGTGGTAGAAAAAAGAGAATAAGGAATGAAAGAGCAATAGTAGTTGGGAAGACTAAAAGAAAGCAGAGATTTCTGGACACAGAAATGCAGATAGATACAAATTCACAGACCCTCTGATACTGTCAGCACTGACAGGAACTACATACATTTAAGACAGATTTAATGCCAGCATGAGGGGAAGACATCATGAAACATGAGCCCTAAAAATGGAACTATTGATTATTGATAGGAGATTGGAGAGACAGAGATAGCTAGTTTTCTTTAAGGGTCTATCCTAGCTGGATAAAACACAAACAAATGGATGGGTACACACCTAAGAATATATAAATTTTATTGATTCAGATTCCCAGGCTTAAAAAAAATGAGGACACAAATTAATGTGGGGTAGAAGGAGGCAATGATGGACCTAAAATTGGCAAAGGGTTGTTAATATAAATAAATTACAGTATATGATATTCTCAAAGAATGAATAACACATATTGTAAAATATAAATATCAATTAATCTCCAAGGTTATCAACTTTTGTTTGTTTAAAGGAAAAGACATAAATACAAGATAAACTTTATGCCTTAAAAGTCTAATTTAGCAATTAACTGGAGAAATTTTTGGATTTGTGAACAAAATTATTTAGTAGTCTAAATAGTGCTGAGGTAGACCCAGACTCTCTGAGATTTCCAGAGCTTATCATGACCATCTATGCCCCCTTATACATTTCATATACTGACAGCTTTAATTTAGTAAGATGTTTACATCATAAATTTTGACAACCGCTAATAGTCATAAGAATTCTGAACTTTTCTGTCTGTGTCTGGTGATTTGACAATTAAGCACCAGGCAGCACATTGGTGCCTAGCAACTTAGTATTTCATATTGTACTATATTATATGGTCATCAGTAATTAAGAGCCCTAAGTACTTCTGCAGAAGATATAGGTCCAGCTCCTCTCAATGTCTTGTGTGACATAACCATACCTAATCTGCAGTTACAGGGGTTCCAAGTCCCTCTTCTGACTTCTTTGGCATGAGGTATATACACAGTACACACACATATATATATATAGGCATAATACTTATGAACACTGAAAACCTCAAAAAAATTAAATCTGATTACTGTTAAATAATCAGCTATATTTTTATAAATATGGACAAAATAGCTCTAATTTCAAATTGCCATAAATTATTTGGTATTAAAATTTGAACTAATAATATTTACTCTATTTACTCTACTTCTCTTTTTAAAGATGTTCGATGGAAAAATGTTAGATTTTGCTCTTTAATCTTTTAGGTGGCCAGCCATTCAGCTTCCAAATCACTCATACAGGGCACTTACGTTTTTAACTATAAATGCCTGAACTTAGCTTGACTTAATTCTTACTAGCTTTTCATTAATTATCCCATTTGTCTTTTACCACTACGCATTTACCTTGTTCAGTTCTGTATATTTTTCTTTCTTATTCCATTTCTGGTTTTGTAGTTGTATGGTTGGCCTCTGTATACTTGTTCTTCTTCCAATTTTTCCACAGGTTTTTCTGTCTATTTATAGAATTTCTACCTATGCTTTCTCCTGCCTTGCTATTGGCTGTTCAGTTCTTGACCATCAGGTGGTTTAGACAAGCAAATAATACAGCTTCACAAAGTTAAACAAATACAACATAAACAAAGCAACATACTTTAAAATAATATTCTACAACAAAGAAAAACCCATGACTAGATGAAGTCTCCACAAAAAAAAAAAAAAATTTAGGAAATGCTACATTAATATTCACCAAGCTGTTCCACAAAACAGTTGCAGTTCTATAAAGTAATGGTTAATAGAGAGAGAAAACAATCAGCACTTAAAATTTATATCTGCTGTCCCTCCCAGTGTAGGCAACTGTTGAGGGTATGGGGGAATGGGGAAGGGAAGGGGCTGAAGGCTGACTGGGAGGAATTGGGAGGAGAAAAGGGAAGGGAAGCAGGGGAGTACATGGATAAAAACACTTTTTTAATAAATAAAATAGTATTATACCTGTATTTTCTTTCTACAAGCAATGATTCATTATCTGCAGTGTCCTCTATGGTAGCCGTTTATAAATCATATATTTTCATTTAATCCAATAACTTCCCTGTTCAATAAATATCAGCATTTTAAACATTTATCAAAAGTAATTGCATGTTGTATGGAATAATGAATAAAGTTAAAATAAGAGCATAGAAGGAGAAAGCCAAGGTTATGTGGTAGTCACTTTTTTATCTTCTTTCTCTCACTTGTCTTTTTTCTTTTTAAATAGTATAGGCTAACATGTTAAAATTCTGTAAGCTCATTAACTATTAAATACACACTAATTACTTAGCAGTTTACGTAATCAATATTTAATACATATGATGGTACTTTTTATCTTATTTATTCTAGGTGAATATTCTTGGCTTTCAACCAAAGAACAGCAAATGGTATATTTCTTATTGGTTTTCACTCTTCTACCCTCATGAATATAATGTTTTTTTCCTTGAAATGTTATTTTTCTCCCATACTCAACAATGCATATTTTAAAACACAGCAAATCAGAAACAGAATTATTCGCTGGCTTGAGTCTTCCCAAAACAAACTGCCAAATAAATGTTAGAGGAATAAAACATTTCTTAAGTTGGTAGAATGACTTTTTTAAATGTTGAAAGATACAAAAATATCAGCTACAGAAGAGGATCATTGTGAATTTGCTTCAGTTAGGTACACCTTAGTGTTCATGAAAACTGATGAGATATCATGCCTATCTATCTATCTATCTATCTATCTATCTATCTATCTATCTATCTACCTACCTACCTACCTACCTACCTATCTATCTATCTATCTATCTATCTATCTATATTGTTTGGTGATTTTACATCATGCACCCCATCAACCTCAGTTATCAGTTCACTAAGATTCATACCCACTCATATGACCTCCCCATTTACAAAAACGTCCATTCTTGCTACTCATTTACTTTCTGGAGCATAAGTAAACTCCCTGTGGCCTTCTTTAGAACGGACAATAAGCATCATTCTGTTCTAATACCCCTTTTTATATAACTTTAGTGGAGCCTTCTATTTTATGTTTTTAAATATGTCCCAAACATCCTATATGAAATGTTTATTCTACAAATTCTTGTTCCTATGAAGTCTGTCATTCTCCTTCAGGTATTTTTTTCTTAAACAGAAATATAAACTCCAAGTCCTACAGATCATTTTTCCAGTATTTTAAAATTAACTTAGAGACTATTTAATCAATCCAGTGCTGCCTTATATTCAAAGATGACTATAGCTTTTGTTCATTTATAATCTTTCAGAGAATATTTACCAAGGTTTACGACTAAAAGTAATTTTTCTGAAGGGCATCTAGTGATAGATTTGTTGGCTATTTCATTCTGTTGTAAACAGTGGACTCTGCTTATAAATATAGTTTTCACTGTATGTATTACTGACATGTCTGTCACATTGCATCACACAATTCCCATTGAATAATTTGAGGGTGTCTGATTCTAAATATTCTGTGTCTGTTCCTATAACATAAGGGAAGTCAGATTTGCTACAGTAAAACAAACTCAGTGGCAAAAATGCATTTTCACATCCTGTCTGAATGCCTTTTTCTGTTTACTCAAGTCATATAAAATGGCGTGAAGGCAGACATTTTCTTTCAGTTTGGGAAACAAATACAACAGAGATATTTTCCCTATCAGCAACTGTTCTGCCCCATCTAGTAAGAGACTGCCTTAACATGCTAACAAACTTTTACCTTAGCTAAACTTTTTATGGAGAATTAAGCACATCTGAAACCAATGGAAATTCTCTCCTGCAGGGTTTCTCAGGGTTTGAGTCTCCACAGAAGTATTTTGCCAGGAAATCTCAATTATGGTGTGAGCTCTGTTGAAGGGTGTGATTCCCTGCTAAGAGAATCTCTTGCAACCTGGCTGAAGACCCTCTCTTTTGACTGGTTCTGGAGTAACTCAGAGGATTAAAAATATGACAGAGTCTCTGGAGATTCTGTCCAGAAATGTAGACGAAGAATTTAACAGCTGCTGCCATCTCTTAATTAGAAACAGGTGTACTGAACCTTTACCCAACAACTCAATTTCTGTTCTAGTTAAAGTAATATGTCAGAAAAAAATCACCACACTAATATGTGACTGTAATGGAATTTGGGATGTACTTGTTGTTGGTTATAAAGCTATAGGAATAGAGATTTGTATTCCAAAGTCTGTATAGGATAGACACATTTTGTTATTTTACACCAATTTTTTTAGGATAAATAATTAAATATAATGGTCTCGAATAAGTAAGTTTCTATAAACAACAAACATTTTAGTCTGAAGGAGTCACTGGTAAAACTGATTGAATATTCATTGGAAAGAAAACTGTTACTCTTTCTATTATAAAATATTAAAGAAATAAATAGCCATAATAAAGAAGTACGTGAGCCCATAGAATCTGAAGGCAGCAATCTATATACTTTCTAACACCCCGAAATGCCATTTGATTAACTTAGTTTGACTTCTATTGCTGTGCTAAAATACCATGGCCAAATGCAACCTAGGGAGGAAAGGGTTTATTTCAGTTTAGAGTTGTAGTCTAACAATAAGGGAGTTTAGAACAGGAACTGAAGGCAGGAGCCTGGAAAGACTCACTTAAATAGAGGCCATGAATAAGTGGGTTTTAACAAGCTTGCTCCACTAGGCTTGCAAACTTTTCTTTCTTATGCATTCTATGACCAACTTCCCAGGATGTAGCACTACCTCCAGTGCATTGGGGCTTTACAGATCAATTACCACTCAATGAAATTATTGACAGACTTGCCTACAAACATGTTATGGGAGCATTTTTCCAACTGAAGTTCCCTTTTTATAGATGACACTGGCTTATGTCAGATTGACAAAAATAACCAAATATGATGGTATATATGTGACCCACAAAATTCTAAGAACCTTTAAAACTGATAAACACCTTTAGCAATGTAGCAGGATACAAGATTAACTCAGAGAAATCAGTAGCCCACCTACACACTAAAGATAAAAGGGCTGAAAAAGGAACAAGTGAAACATCACCCTTTATAATAGCTAAATATAGCATTAGATACCTCAGTGTACTTTAACAAAAGAAGTAACAGATCTATTTGACAAAGACTTTGACACTGAAGAAAGAAATTGAAGAGGATATCAGAAAATGGAAAGATCTCCCATGTTCCTGGATAAGTAGGATCAACATAGTGAAAAATGGTAATCTCACCAAAGACAATCTACAGATTCAATGCAATTACCATCAAAATCCCAACACAATTTTTTTTTTACAGAACTTGAAAGAACAATACTCAGTTTCATTTAGAATAACAGGAAAGCCAGGATTGCCAAAATAAATTTGCTCAACAAAGGAACCTCAGGAGGCATCACCATCCCTGAATTCAAATTATACTATAGAGCTACAGTAATATAAACAGCTTGGTACTGGCATAAAAACAGACTTGTGAATCAATGAAATCAAATTAAGGACAGTGACATTAATGCACATACCTATGAACACCTGCTTTGTGACAAAGAGGCCAAAAATATGCAATGAAAAAAAATAGTATCTTCAACAAATGGTGTTGGCATAATTGGATGGTAGTGTGTAGAAAAATACAAATAGATCCAAACCTATCAACCTGCACAAAACTCAAATCCAAGTGGTTCAAAGATTTCAACATAAACCCAGCTACACTGAACCTGATAGAAAAGAAAGTGAGAAATACCCTTTAACAAATTAGCACAGGTGACCACTTCCTAAATATAACACTGGTAGCACAGACAGTAAGAACAACATTCACTATGTGGGACTGTCTGAAACTGAGAAGCTTCTGTAAGGCCGAGGACAGAGTTATGACAAAACAGCCTACAGAATGGGAAAAGATTTTCACCAATCCTACAATTGACAGAGGTCTGATCTCTAAAATATATAGAGAACTCATGAAACTAGAGCCCAAAGCCCTAAATAACCCAATAATCCCTTCTGTCATATGTTTTTAAAAATTGCTCTTATAAAATGTGTAATCAGACAATTTCATAAAGTTTTCCTGGGGGGAGAAAACTAGATTTGCCAGGAGTGGAGGCTGAACTAAGCAATGTTAGGACCTTGGGACTACCTGCCCATAGCGGGGATGGGCAGATGTGTAGAAGAGAGAATGACCTAATGTGGTGGGAGGGGGAGGGACCTTGAATAAGGATATACAAGGATAGAAAATGTGACTTCCTTATTCATAATAATAACAAAAAAAATTTTCTCAAAAAAAAAACTGTTGAAGAAAATAATTGATAAGGTTCTTTTGACTGGCAGAACAAATAAGGGATGTTGGTTAATGATTAGTGATAGCACTGAAATGTACATGGAAGACTACTAATTTGTGTGAATGATACTATGTTTCATTTTTTGGGGGGGGTAATTTTCTAGAGTCAAAAATCACATCACGAAACAGAGGAAATCAAATAATGAAGACAGAAATGGGGAAACTGTGCCTTTAAGAAACACAATGAGAGATAAAACTTTCAATGAGCAATTAAATTTTTATTTTAAATTCTAGTTAGACCATTACCATTTCTAAGATTTACAGTAATGTCTAAAGAGACAGTACAAACAGTAGGTATTCAAATTAAAATAAAAATAATTGAAAGTAATAATTACAAGAAAGTTATTAGTATTTGTTGGAGAATTTCTTAATTCAGAAGAGAAGATTTCAGGACAGGAAGCATAGTTTTTAGTAGGTAAAAGGGTTGATGTTCAATGCTGAAAAAAAGAACATTTGGAAATCCAGTGCCTGTATGTACAGGGTGAATATGGTGGTCTCTTTATAATTCCACCATATGACAAGCAGAGACAGGGAGTCCATACAACAAAACTGGATCCAGGACCCAATGAGCTCTTGGTGAAACTGAAACAATCTACCCCAGCACATAATGTAGAGTGTTCTTGAAAGACTCCAGATATCATCCATGTGTTTCCTTCTGCAAAAGTGCCCACATGGATGTACATTTGCATAATATGTGCATCCATAAATATGCAAACATATGTATATACATGAATGACCACTAAACACATGTGCAAAATTAATCAGTGAACCAAAATTGATAATATTTTTAAGGAATAAACAAATATTTAACTTATTGGAGCATCTGATTTCAGAAAAAAAATAGTTACAGTCTTAGAAAATTTTAAGACTTTGGACTAATTATAGAGAAAATCAATAAAATAATGTCTGAAATAACATAATAAAACTAGCAGCATCAAAAGAATGCTCCATTATCATCAACCTGCCTTTATATATGACTTGTATTTTGGTTTTCATTAAAGGTTAAATGTTTTTATATTAAAATTGATTTATCTGTATTGATATCAACATGGTTATTACAGTTTATAAATATTATGGATACCTCTTTAATAAAAGGCCTTATCTTCAAGAACTATCAGTTAGTTGCTAGAGGAGCAAGCTGAAGATTTTAATAGAAATTATTCAAGTTTATTATACTTTACAGTTGCTACTATGTTATGAGTGCCATTTTCTAATTATACAAATAAGAAATGAATGGGTGAAAGTGTTAATTAACTAATTGATTTTCAATATGTACGCATATTATGATGTATTACATATCTTAAGCACAACCCATAAAATATTTCATAATATATTTTAAGTATAAAAGCAATAACTAACATTAAATTCTAAAGAAAATTGTGTTACAAAAAGTGAAACCACAAACTGTGTTGATAAACCATTATTCACTATTTAAAACTATTATATTTTAATTTATTATAATGTATTCAAAAATAAAATGATTTTGGTAAGATGTGGTGTAGTTCTATAATATCAGCATTCAAGAAACAGACTGGTAGATCTTTGTGAATTCAAGTCTAGCCGGGTCTACTATCTGAATTCTCAGATAGGGCTGTTATGCAGAGAAGCCTATCTTAAAAACACAAGTATATATGTATGTTTTTATGATGGTTTTGAAAATATTTAATTAATATGAGCAACTGAGGCTTATAATAAGATATAAAGGGTAGAATAAAGCCATAGATTTCAGAGTTATAACTCTGAAACATTACTTGCTCACTGAAAATAGATTAAGTTACTCCAAATACATTTTATAAAGCTACTGATGGGCTGATACAATTGATTTGGATGCATTTGGCTTAGGCTGAACCTCCAGTTCAAAAGTAAATTAAATGTGGCTGGTAATATGACTCAGTGGCTAAAGACAATGCATTAACATGACTGCCTAAGTTTATCCTAAAAATAGTTTAACCATAAATCTGCATGGTAGAAGGAATGTAAAAGAATGCTAAAGGAATTCAATTAAATAGGTATTTATATTTTAATTTAATAAATGCAATCTTTTGTGGCAAATAAATATTTTGTACATTAAATAAATGATATGATACACAGGGCAGGTATCTTAGGTAGGGTTTCCACTTCTGTGGTAAAATTTCATGACAAAAAGTAATTTGGAAGAAAAGGATTTATAAATCCATCAGTGAAAAAAGGAAGGGCAGGCAGAGATTTGGAGGTGTGAATGGTAACCAAAGCTTTTGTTCAATTCAGAGTCCCTTTTTCCAAATGACTGTAGCTTGGGTTATATAGACATAAAAATAGCCAGGTAGTTGTCACAGCATCCTGTTTAACTTTCAATGATGCCTGTACTTTCATAGAAAATTAAACAATAATATGTCCATGATGTCTTTACTTTTGTGTAAAATATGTTTTTTTCTCTCACAGAGCAAAGAGGAAAAAATGCAGAGCTTCCTTCTAGACTAACTCAATTTTATGTTAAAACTCAAATGATAAAATATTTATTATGCAAGTAAAGATTGTAAACTCAACATTTGTTTTTAGGAGTATGATAAATTTATTTTACCATCTGCCTACCACATTGCTCAGCTTATGTTTTTTATTCAGAAATGTTATTTTCTCATGGTGATAAATTTTATGAAGGAGGCTGTTCTTAAGAATTTATTATATTCCTCCCATGTATTTTTTTCTCTTAAAGCACACAGAATTCTGGAAAAATGTTACCCTGACTTTTCCAATGATTACTTAATTCTCCTTTCCATCAAATAATAAAAATACCTCTATCTTTTTTAATTATGTATAAAGTCATTTTTTATCCATGTATACCCTTGTTCAAACTCCCTTCCTCCTTCTGTCCCTTCTAGTAACTCTTTCTTCTCCACATCACTTTATCTCCTCCCTAGCAAGGGCAGGAGGTCCCAAGGTCTCAATGTGGCTTAGTTCATCATCCACTTCCAGCAGATCCACTTTCCTCACACCCCAACATCAAGAAAGGGTCATGTGTTCTTCTGCAGGGAGTGCCATTCAAGGTGCTGGTCCAAGGTGTTTCACATCCCAAGCTGTTCAGTGGTTGTGATTTGCAGCTTGGACATGCTTTGCTCTTTGCTTTTTTGTTTAAAGTTCACTAATGAGTGAGTACATCCCCTGCTTATCTTTCTGGGTTTGTGATATCTCGCTCAAGAGGATATTCTCCAAATCCATCCATTTGCCTGCAAATTTTAGGATTTCATTTTTTCTTACTGCTGAGTAGTACTCCATTGTGTAGATGTACCACAGTTTGTTAATCCATTCTTCAGTTGAGGGGCATCTAGGTTGTTTCCAGGTTCTTGCTGTTACAAATAATGCTGCTATGAACATAGTTGAGCTAATGCCTTTTGAGTGTGAATGTGCATCTTTAGGGTATATACCCAGTAGTGGTATTGCTGGATCCTTGGGAAGATTGATTCCCAGTTTTCTGAGAAACCTCCATACTGCATTCCAGAGTGGCTGAACAAGCTTACACTATCACCAACAATGGAGGAGTGTTTCCCTCACTTCACAACCTCTCCAGCATAGGCTGTCATCTGTGTCTTTTATCTTAGCCAATCTGACAGATGCAAAGTGGTATCTCAAAGTTGTTTTGATTTGATGGCTAAAGATGTTGAGCACTTTTTCAAGTGCCTTTCAGCTAATTGTAATTCTTCTACTGAGAATTCCCTTTTTAGTTCTGAACACAACTTTTTCATTGGGTTATTCAAGATTTTGGGCTCTAGTTTCTTGAGTTCTCTGTATATTTTAGAGGTCAGTCCTCTGTCACTTGTAGGGTGTAAATCACAGACTACAAATAAAAGTGAGGATGTTTTTAACTTGATGGAATTTAGGTTTGTCAATTCTGATTGACACTTCCATCCTTGTTTTTCCCTCTAATATTTTCTGTGACTGGGATTTTTAGAAACCACAATACATTTTCTGAAACCCAAATGGTCAGACTTTTTGAACAATGATTCATCACCTATAATGGCTGAAGTTGAAAAAATACAATTTTTTATACCATTTGCAAGGCAGTTAATTGCAGCAAATGCCTTTATATGAGCACAATTGCTTGGACTGTTAAGCATTAGGAAAAAGCACCCAAAAAAGACTATGATTTATCAGATGCTGCCATTAATTACATGTAAGTAAATAAGTGTATTTGTGAAAAGTTTGGGAGATTTAAAAACTAATCTTATATAATATCATACCCAAAACTAGAAATACAAATGGAAGAATGATCAATATTTCAGTAATTCTCAGATTTAAATAAGCAGGCATGTACACAATTGAAATGTACTTTGAAATATCACATGGTTCTTTTAATTTTCTAAATCAAATAAGTTGCATTTATTTTCTAAAAACTATATTTTTCTGTATGGCATCTATTATGAATTTTGTTATCACTATATATTGGGCTTTCTTCTTATTTAAGTGATAAAAACCATAAATTTATTCAATAGTTATATGTTCATGTATACATATTTTTATAAGGTTACATATAACCTTAATGGAAAAAAATTATCAACCCTGTAGCAAATCTTTCTGTTGAGGACTCATAACTCACATGGCAGCCCATTATCCCAGATAAAACTTAAAATAGCAGACCTGATTACTTAAACAGTTTAGGAATGTAAGATGAGGGCATTACTAAATCTTCTGCTATAAGAAATCATAAATGATATGTCATGTTTTGTTAGACTCAGGTCAACTAATTTAAGTGAGTCACTAGAGAAATTATGTCCATTTATATGCATATTCAACTCATCTTTTTTAAGATTCCAGGACACTGTGAACCACAGAGACTGAAATAGAAAAATGGATATAAGTATAGATATTCATTGTTGACATTCATGTACAGAACAACTTAAGGGTAACAAAAAACAGAAATTGACATTCTATTTCAACTATTCAGGCTATTTCAAGAAGGAAAAAGCCTGAACAATTGGCTTTGATTCACTCACAGGTGCGAAAAGTTGAATGTGAGTAGTCATGGTGATTGAATAAATAAAAAAGTAATGTGAAAGAAGTCTTCCTTTGGGAATTGAAATTTTACAGCAGTCAAATATATGTTTTAATGTTTTAATTCAGTAAATGATCCAATATTCAGGAAAAAATGAGCTAAAATTTCAAATATGAAATTACTAGAATATTATAAAATAATAGTTAATTTTTATAAATACAAAATTTTATTTGTATATATTCTTTAAATTTTATGTGCTGAAATTGCATCTTGTGGAATAGTATAAATAAATAAGATATTTTAATTCTGAATGAAAATGAAGCAATATTTTTTTATAGTCAATGTAAAAAATTAAGATGAAAGGTATGATTTTACAGAAAATTTTTATGACTATCAAATTTAGTCACTTTTGAAGAAGGAGAAACAGTTAAGTAGAGCAAATATAAAGCTTAATTATTTTCTGAGTTTAAGTATTGTCAATTTTGTTTTTCATGGTACAGTATCTACAATATGGATTTTCCCCAAAGGGTTAACTAAAAATGTGACTTGTTGCTACCTCACTTATTCTAAAATTTCTACATCATCTTGGATTCCTTACAATAATCAATTTATTTTTCTAGCATTTTTACTTGTTAATTCAGTTTGTGAAGTATGCTAATATGAGAACTTCTATTAAAACAATTTATTTCTGCATAAAACCTATAATTTCAAACAATTAAATAAGATATGTATAATTGTAGGTTGTCATCAAGAAAAATTTACCTGCACGATTACTTCTGCTTAGAGAAGAGCAATTTAGTGTTTTTGTAGGATAACCTACAATAGTTATACTAACTCATATCACTGTTTATTTTCAATTTTCCTACTGTAATGTAAGCTGTGCTCCTGAAGGCTGGTCTTTGATGCCCTTTTTCTTCATGAATTTTTACAGGTGTCTTATTTTTGAATATTTTATGCTAAAATCTTTGGGGAAAATTTTGTCTTCTCCTTTGAAATAATGGTGCACACACACTGTTGAAAATACGTACAGGTAAAATAATCCAAATATGAATAGAAAATTGCCATTTAATTTTTTTTTACATTTTACTCTTTGGTGCTTGATGGTTGTCACATGATTTAGAGTAGAAAGTGTAAGCCCACATTCATTATTAGGTATCAAATCATCAGGCTCAAGGCAAGAATGCTCATTGATATTCTCATCCATCAATTTTCATGTTTATAAATTTTATCTATACCTTCTGTTAAAAGTTTCTGGATTATACTGCAAATATTGGCAGAGAGAGGAAATCCATTATTTGTTGCATGGACGAAATTGAGTGCTACATTATTCTAAAATATATAAATATAATTAACACATGGGCAGGATGTTAATTCTAATTTAAATGGTAGATATTTTTAAGATAAGTATTTTGAGTATTATAGAACTGTAATTTTTGAGTAATGTGCTACTAGCAATATAACATAGAAGCAATAAAACAAAAATAGAAAAAAATTGATGTTACCACAAAATTTCAGCTACTCTGAAAATAAAACTTGGAAATTCCATACTCAAAATAAAATAATCCAATATTACTCATATATTTGTGCTATTATAATATGATCAATACAATTGAAAAATAAATTGTTTTATTTCGTGACCACTTATTTACATTATATATTCATCAACTATTTATTGATGAATCTATTGTTATTTAAGTTCCATGATAGACTGAAAAAAATTTTCTTAAAGGCACTTACAGTTCACTGAAAAGAAAAATTTGAACTATTACTTAATTACGGCAATAGGATAAACAACTGTGTGAGAAGGTTGTTATGGAAACAGAATGACATACTATAAAAAATGAAGAAGAAAAATTAGCTTTTTGTGTAAGCTTTTTGTCAAAATTCAGACTGAAAAGCACAGATCCTTATATGAGAGAGCAACATCTAATTCCTTATATTGAGTCTCTGCATGGTTCATAGTGAGAGCACTTTTAGATTAGTACATTGGAACTCAATGACAGTACTTCAAGTGTTTATCTCTAGTATATATGACTGGATAATTACATTGGATTCAGAGATATGTGACCAAAATATTGCTTGTGTTATCTTGCTAATATGGATGAAGAAGTTTTTATTTTTAGTTAAATAGAGGTTAGACATGTAGATCAATAGACAGATTACATAATCAGATGTTGGCTGTAGTACTGATAGTCCCCCTATACTAGGGCTACACTATCAGATGCAGTAGAAGACAATACAATATTGACACATATTAATTCATAATCAATATTTATATGTAATGCCAAACTTCTACACTACAGAAAATAAAATTTCAGTTATTCCAATAATTGTATATTCTTGATATTATGTTAGTTAAAAATAATGAAGAGATTTTTTTTATTATGAATAAAGTCATATTTGTTATCCATGTATACCCTTGTTTAACTCCCTTTCCCTTCCCACCCCTTCCAGTCACTCTGTCTTCTCCACATCACTTTATCTCCTCCCCAGCAAGGACAAGGGTTTTATGTAAGGGAATCAATTTGTACCCTAAATCTTATACTGAGAAATATGGACAATGATACCAACACATAAACTGAGTAAAATTCTTAGAAACCATGTATCCCACTGTGTAATAATACCCTTTACAATTTACTAAGGAGACATAAACATGGTCCATCATATAAAATTATTTATAAAAACACAATCTATAAAATAATATACAACTTTATACAGAATAAAATACATACAGATTTAATTTTTATTGTATTGTATAATTTTATTAGTTCTTTGATAGTTTTGACTTCCATACATATTTTGATTATATTCATATCCCCCCAACCTTTTACAGGTCAACTTTCCCTTCCCCATCTATTATTTGTATCTTTACTTTAAGCATTAATTTTTATTTTATGCCATTGGTTCATTGGTTGATAAATAAACAGTATCAAAACTTAAGCTCCTATTTTGTTTTGTTAAGACTGTAATCTTAGCACACCTGGTTGTTTCCTTCTGTCTGAGTCATTAACATTTATTTTCCTTCACACCATCTGCCATCTCTTCTGTGAGTTACTCTTAGAAATGTACATTAATGTAATACATTTGAAATGACTAAAATATAATAGTTACATTCTTATTTGTTAAATCAGAATTTACATTTACATTCTGTTTCTGTCTTTTACATTTCAACAAAACATAGCAAATTATATCCACTACTATTATGTCATCATTTTTGCTCACAAATCACCCTGAGCCATTTACATTTACTGATGTTGTGCTTAACATGCTCCTTAACTCTAATAATTTATATAATTTCTTACTCTGACCTTCTAAATAATTAAAATACCTACACAAAAAGTTAAAGTCATTACTTCTTCCACTATAATGCAGAGAGATAAAAATAGGATTCTGAAATTCATGTATCAATAATAATCTCTTTTAAAGAGGACATAAAGTTGGGTAGATAGAGAGAAAAGTATATTTTGTAGGAGTTGAGGGAAATGTGGGAATATGATCAAAATGTATTGTATTAAGAGCTCAAAAAATTAGCTTGAGGAGAAAAGGAATATTGACAGAATTTTATTTCAACTAATTTGAAAAATGCTAAATCAAAACACTTAAATATCACAATTAGGTTCTTACCTCATGTGATAATATCAAGTCCTATACATTGCATGTTGAAATACTTCATATTATTTAGGATCCTTTATATAAAGTAGACAAACGAGAATAGAAATGGTTATGAGTGTACATTCTCCAGATTGACTCATAAGCCAGAAATTAAATTCCTGTGCTATGGCTATCTGCAAACTTGGGAGCAAAATTCTATTTAGCTCTTCCAAAGGGTTTAACTATTAGAAGGCCATGGAATGGGGCCCCAGTTTGTGGATTGTAGAGTTATTTCTGCAAGCTTATTTTCAAAGACTGTAGAATCCAGTGTCTCATGGCATAAACAGTGGCAACAAGGAATGTAACTACTTAAGAAGAATGAAACATGCAAAAGATGAACTTCCCTTTACCATTTTAGGTTCCACAAGGCACCGAGGCTCTTGGCTGCTGTTACCCATATTCAGGTTTATTTTTCAACATTTGGTTTATTGACACACACATCATTACATGCCCAGAACTATGCTTAACCAATTGTTTACGTGTTTTGAACTGAGTCAATTGAATACTAATCTCACTGTTGTGTATTCAAAGCCCTAAGGCAATTTAAGAAGCATTAGATATGTTGATAGCAGTAATATGATCTTGTACAAAGACTCCTTAGAGTCAAATATTAAAAAAAAAACAACCAGACAGAGAAATAATCAGATATCAACTATAACCTTTCTGGTTTAATGTCTGTCTTGTATCTTTATGCATAGATAGCTTTCTACCAGGAAATTCATTCTGAAAGATGGATGAAAAGTTGCTCTGAATTAAATTAAAATTATAAAATTATTATTTTTAATAGTAACATAGATCAACCAGACAGAGTCTCAAGAGAGAAATATGGAGTCTAAAAGAGGTTATGATGCAAATGTATTTAATAGATATCTACAGAAGCTCCACCCAAAGGCAAAGGAATATACATATTTCTCAGCTCCTCATGGAACTTTCTCCAAAACTGACCACATAATTGGTCATAAAGCAAATATCAACCAATACAAAAAAATGGAAATAATCTCTTGTAACATATCGGACCACCAGGGCCTAAAGTTAGAGTTCACAACATCAAAACCCAAAGAAAGCCTACCAACTCATAGAAACTAAACATCACTCAGCTGAACCATCTCTGGGTCAAGGAAGAAATTAAGAAAGAAAACAAAGTCTTCCTATAATTCAATGATAATGAATCTACAACATATCCAAACTTGTGGGACATAATGAAAGCAGTCTTAAGAGGAAAATTCATAGTGCTAGATGCCTATATGAAAAACCTAGACGAATCCCACACTAGAGACATAACATCGCAGCTGAAAGCCTTAGAACAATTAGAAGCAAACTCACCTAGAAGGAGTAGACAGCAGGAAATAATCTAACTTAGAGCTGAAATCAATAAAATTGAAACAAAAAGAACAATACAAAGAATCAACTAATCTAAGAGTTGGTTCTTTGAGAAAGTTAACAAGATAGATAAGCCCTTAGCCAAACTAATCAAAAAACAGAGAGAGTGTTCAAATCAACAAAATGAGAAATGAAAAGGGGGACATAACAACAGACCCCCAGGAAATAGAGGGAATTATCAAGACCAACTTATGTTTCTTTTTCTATTTTTTAAGTACTTCCCAGTTACACATTTGAAAACTATATTCCAGCATCTTTAACATAGCCATTGTGCAAGAATTAACACCACAAAGTCAACACACTGGCATTTTTGTCTTTATAGAATTGTTATTTCATATTATTTTCTTTCCCACTTGATCTAGCTATGGCTTCCATTAACGTAAACAGAAGCAATAAAAGAGGACATCAGTTCTCTATTCAAGTTTATGGGAAACAGATTTTGTTTTCTAGGTAGTTGATAAAAATTATTGTGCAAATTTAATCATCTATAATATTCATCATGTCTTAGCATTGCAGCTGAAAATCGGTTTTCTTTTTTGTTTAAAATGTTCAATTTATTGATTTATTTTCATACATTGTACCATTGTCACATTCAGGATAAGAGCTCATTGTGTCTGGAACACAATTTCTTCTTAATTTTTTTTTGTAGTTGTTGCTGTTATTACATGATTGGAAAAACAGAAAACCAGTAGGAAATGGACCAGAATTGAAATGGGACTAAGGAAAAGTAAATAATTGATGAAAATATTTTCTTTGTGCTAGTAGAAAATATGTTAAAGAAAACATGCCAGATTTGCTGAGGAAATGCAAGAGAAATATAAAGTATTGAAGACTATATAAGTAACAAAAATTTTATTAAATCAAATGTCATTTTGAGACCACTTTGAAATACAGAGTGAGAGAATGTGTATAATAAAAATGGATATCTTCTTAAAAGTGTTTATCAGTAGTTAAACAGAAAGAGAGCTTATGAATCAAATGATAATGACAAGTTAGATGGAAACAAGAGAATATCAAACATTAAGACTGTGTATATTTCTAGAATAACATAATATAATTTGTGTTTAGATAAAATTTGTGTTTTAATCATAAAGGAAGCATTTCTGAATGATTTCTTTAGTTGACAACAGTGGCTGATCAATAGATCAAAGTTATATAGACAATAACTAATTGGTTGCATTAAGTCATAACCAACTATATAGTCTCACAATTACAAATAATAACTGAATACTGTCCACCTTATTCCTTTCAAGGTGTGTGGGACATAAGGGCAAATAGGCTATTATATCACATGGATCAGAGAAAAATACATTTTTTATCTACTCTAGTTTCTTTTCTATATAACATTCTGTAGGTAAACCTATTGAAAAAGACAGAGGTATGTGTAGGTATGCCAAGAATTTTTCCCTCCATTCTATTCTGAATATTACTTCATTTTGAGTGTAGCTATCTTAGTTGCTTTTCATGGAATGAAAAAAAACAAGGCATTAAATTCTTCATCTTTCCAATGAATTCAAACAATGGCAAATGATTCAATTATTTACACTGTTTATATTACTTGATTTCAATGGAAATGGTATTGCTTAAGACATATTTCCAGAGGTGGGAAAAGCAAAACAAGGAAAAATTTTTATCTTTTCTACTTGGCCAAGGAACCAAGCATATGTGAAAAAATATTGCCTTCTTTAAATTTCATATTCAATAGTAATAACAATTTAAACCAGGTGTTTATATCATTCCAGAAAATGCACTTAGACTGTGTATCTGTGTGCTCTAAATCTGACAGCATTAAGTCCTCTTTCTCTTCCAGGTGTCTAGTGATTGATTGACACATTAATGTAAACATTTAACTCCAGGGCAACTGGAAATGACATTGAAAATGTGCTTTTGAGAAAAATGAGTGGAGAGTATTCTTATGGATGTTTATATAAGGATGATTTCCACAGAATTATTTTTAGAATCTAGCCTAAAATTAACCTACCCAATAATAGATCCGGAAACATTTTACTTTCTTTAGAAATGTGTGATTACTTGATAACTTCTCACTTTCTATTACCAAACACAATATGATCTTTTCAAATTAGTATGGAGTTGTATTCTTTTTACATGATTCTTATGCTCACTTTAATTTTGTTTCCTTTCAGTAGTTATCAGAACAACTTGGTACCATCCACCGAGTCCATATCCATGAAAAATTACACTTTTTTCTTTGACATCTAACATTATCAATGAACTACTTCAGGTTCATCTCTATTACACTTAAGACAAAAATACATTCAACCATCTCTTCATTTTCTTTAAATTTTAAGACATTTATCAATCACGTAAAATGAAAGAAAGCAATAAATTGAAATGAGCACAAGTGCACACATAAACAAACACACAGTAAATACAAGTACACACTTGTGTGTGTGTGTATATATATATATATATATATATATATATATATATATATATATATACATGCACACATGAACAAACATTAAATACAAGTACAGACTCAAGTGAAAACACCTACATGCACACACACAAATACACATACACACAAAAACAATCTTCACTATTTTTTCTCTCCAAATTTATATGCTAGAAATATCTCATTACCACCAATTTTCAACATTATTCCTATAAAGAAATGTGGTATGCACTGTCAAGGTCAGGTTAACACCAGCTACCAGGGCATCACTATGTGCCTTCACCATTTCTTAGACCAATGATAAATTCTTTTTGGGAACTAAAATATATTGATTTCCTTACCTCATGTAAGCAACCTTTAATTAATGGACACTTTATTTTAATTTAAAAGTACAGAAAAATAATTAACATTTTCTAAAAAGAGGAATAAAACCTAAATAATTAATGAAAATCCTTGACGTTTGAATTGATTTCCTGCTGTAACAGACTATTTCTAGCTTGACAAAATTGATTCTGTTAAATAGTTATATATCAAAAACTACTACGCTTTATATAACATATATAATATAGAACATTTCATTGCCATGACTGGAAATTATGCTTAAATAAATTATTTTAAGTGGGTCTATATAAACCATACATATTAAGTATTGTTTATTATGTTGAGTTCATTCATATGAAAGTAATTTATAATATTAAGATGAAAATGTATCTAAAACCTTTAATTTTTTGTATGCATTCTGCAAAAGAAATTAAATGAATGATTTACATATTTTTTAAAACATAAATATTGCAGGGTGATGGAGGTGCATGTCTTTCATCCCAGCTGTCAAGAGGCAGATGCAGAGGCAAACAAGATCTCTGTGAGTTCAAGGACAGGGTAGTCTGCAAAGTATGTTACACACATAATCTCTGTCTCTAAGGAAAAAAAAGTTACATTTTATAGAAAAGTTTAGCAAAATGTTGTCTTCTCAGGTTATAATGGAAATGAAACATGAAACATCATCAGCTATTATGCTGCAAAGAGTATTAAATACCTTTGAGTTACTATAACCAAAGAAATAACAGATCTATTTGACAAAAATTTTAAATCACTGAAGAAATATGAAGAGGATATCAGAAAATAGAAAGCTCTCCCATTTTCCTGGATAGGTAGGATCAACATAGTAAAAATGCCTACCAAGAGCAATCCTCAGATTCAATGCACTGCCCATCAAAATCCCAACACAATTTTTTACAGACCATAAAAGAACAATCTCAATTTCATTTGGAATAACAGGAAAGCCAGGATTGCCAAAACTATTTTGCTCATCAAAAGAACCACAGGAGGCATCACCACCTCCAACTTCAGGTTATACTATAGAGCAACATTAATAAAAACAGCCTGGTACAGGCATAAAAACAGACTTGTGGATCAATGGAATAGAATTGAGGATCCAGACATTAACCCAAAAACCTATGAACACCTGATCTTTGGCAAAGAGGCCCAAAATATTCAATGGAAAAAAGATAGTGTCTTTAACAAATGTGTTGGCCTAGCTGGTTGGTAATGTGTAGAAAAATGCAAATAGATCCAAACTTTCACCCTGCACAAAACTCAAATCCAAGTAGATCAAAGACCTCAACATAAACCCAGCCACTCTGAATTTGATAGAAAAGGTAGTGAGAAATACCGTCTAACAAATTGGCACAGGTGTCAACTTCCTAAATATAATATCGGTGGCAGAGACACTAAGAACAACAATCAATAAGTGGGAACTCCTGAAACTGAAGAAGCTTCTGTAAAGCCAAGGACACTGGCAATAAGACAAAGTGACAGCCTAGAGAATGAAAAAAGATTTATACCAACCCTACAAGGGATATAGGACTGATCTAAAATATATAATGAACTCAAGAAACTAGAGCCCAAAACCTTGAATAACCCAATCAAAAAATGGGGTTCAGATCTAAAAAGGGAATTCTCAGCAGAAGAATTATGAATGGCTGAAAGGCACTTGAAAAGGTGCTCAACTTCTTTAGCCTCAGAGAAATGCAAAACAAAACAACTTTGAGATACCACCTGACACTTGTCAGATTGGCTAAGATGAAAGACACTGATGACAGCATATTCTGGAGAGGTTGCAGAGCAAGGGGAACACTCCTCCATTGTTGATGGGAGTGTAAGCTTGTTCAGCCACTCTGAAATGCAGTATGATAGTTTCTCAGGAAACTGGGAATCAATCTCACCAAGGACCCAGCAATACCACTACTGGGTGTATACCCTAAGAGGCACATTCACACTCCAAAGGCATTAGCTCAACTATGTTCATAGCAGCATTATTTGTAATAGCACGAACCTCAAAACAACCTAGATTCCCCTCAACTGAAGAATGGATTAACGAACTGTAGTACATCTACACAATGGAGTACTACCCAGCATTAAGAAAAAAATGATATTCTAAAATTTGCAGGAAAATGGATGGATTTGGAGAATATCCTCCTGATTGAGGTATCACAAACCTAGAAAGAGAAACAGGGATGTACTCACTCATTAGCGGACTCTAAGCAAAAAAGCAAAAGCAAAGGTGTCAAAGCTGCAAGCCACAGACACTGAACAGCTTGGGATCTGCAACATCTTGGTCCTACACCTTGGAGCCCATTACCTCTAGAGCAACACCTCACTCAGTCTTGATGTTGGGGTGTGAGGAAAGTGGATCTGCCAGGATTGGATACTGAACTAAGCCATATTGGGACCTTGGGACCTCCTGCCCTTGTTGGGGAGGCGATAGGGAGATGTGGAGAAGTAAGATTCACTGGAGGGGTGTGAGGTGGAAGGAACCTTGCACAAGGATATACATGGATAGAAAATGTGACTTTATTCATAACAAAAAAAGAATGAAGATGACCATAATTTCTGTCTTTAGGATAAATTTTATATTTTTAATGTGTTTTCTTTAAATGGAAAAATAAATAGTTTTCTATCTTGTTATTAATGAAACAAGTTAGGTGTTAGATTTTGAAGCAACAAGAACAAGATGACTCTAAAATATAATTCAATTTTATGTAAAGATAACTACCTTGGTAACATTTTCTATCCATGTAAAATTGTGATTACATGTTTAATTTTGTCAATTTTTTGCAACTCTATTTGATTAAATAAATTCTTTCTTCTATGATTATGTTATACTTATAAAACTCTATTAGTGTCCAAATAAAAAAAATGAATATGATGAAGATAAAAATTCTAAGTATTTGGAATGTGTTTACCTTTTGAAATAGAAGCATAATCCATTCAACAACTTCTTATCAATAGATCTTCAAAGATTGTTCAATGAATATATGTTCTGTGCCTTGAATTTGATTCATTCCATTTCCTACCTGATGCAGCCTCAGAAATCTATGTATCTCTTATCTCCTTTGAATGTACCTGTTAAAATCCACATACTAGGAATATGTCTCTTTTTGTGCTGGAACATACTTATAGTATCTTTCAGTGTCATGCATGCTGTCAAATTGTCATACTATTTTCCCTTTATAATTTATGTTATAATTTTTTACCATTTTTCTAGGGATTAGAATTAAAATTGATTATATGCATTGCTGTGAACAGTTCAGCAATTGAAACAGATATTCCAATATACTTCCACTTATCACTTTATTCTCCTTTCCTGGATGTATGCTAGGCTAAACTTGTAATTTTGTTTCTAGCTTTTGGTTCATCCACATTTATGTTTGTTTGTTTGTTGTGATGGCTACAGCAGTGTGTTTTCCTACCTACCAACAAACAAGTGTTTCATACTTCAAAGCTGTCATCAAAGCACTCTTATTATTTATTAAAATCCATTTGTTTACATATTAGTGATTGTGTGTTTGTGTGTGTGTGTGTGTGTGTGTGTGTACCACTGTTACTGTGTCATTCCTTTGTGTTGATTCTTGGAATTGCACTGTGATCATTATGCTTGATGGGGAAGGCCTTGCATCCCGAGCCATATTGTTGACCTGTGTTTTCATCTGACATATCCTGCTAGAACTCAATTTTCTGGGAGCCATCCCTACTGATGGAAAGATCCCTGTATAGGATGTATGGAATCGGTGGGGTGAAGGAGTGATCCAGAAATGATAATCAGAATATCTTTCAGCACTGACTGTATCACTTGGAGCCACAGGGCTATTTCATAATAAAAAAAATTAGTAAGCAGGAAAAGTTTCATGTTCCAAACCATAGATCAGATCATTTTTGCTTTTAGACATGCATTTTACTTATTTTGCTCATCTTCTAGTCATCATTAATAAGCAATGACAGAACAGAGTTATCATTTTCAATGATTTTCTCTCAAATTTATACATTGTTGATGAACAGAGCTATCATTTTTACTCATTAACCCAGAACCAATATTTTAAGAATATAAGGGCATATGACAGTCAAATTTCAGGCTATATACAATGGAAAAAAGCTTGCAGTCTGACCTGGGACCAACTCCTCTCCCACCAAATCTTCCTAGCTTTTTAAAGTTTTCTTTGTTTTGACTATTTTGTTTCTAAGTATGAACTGAACAAACGTTTCAAAAATGTCTCATAGCCTAATAATGAGAACTCTGGATTAATTATGCCTGTTGTAATCTCCAAAGCATAAAGAAGACCTTCATCTAAATAACAATATCTCCCCAAGAGCAAGAAAGATAGTTTGTTCAGTAGGGTACTGGGAAAGCTTAAAAACAGTACTATAGGAGAAGGCATAAATGGTACATTAAAAATTTCTATTTATCCAATATTCCCAAATTATACAACTATTATAAGTCTTCCAAGTACACAACAGAAGGAAATAAAAAGCACAGGTGGCATGATGGCCATCATGTGGCTCAGCTTTGCAGAAATGTTGTCAAGCAGCTATGTGAGCTTTATGACTTTTGCCATAACCAGCAGCATCAAGGATCTTTTTCTTGTTTTGTTTTGTTTTCTTTTGTTTTTCTTCTAGGAATATTATCTTCTTAGACTGGTAATGGCATCATGATCTATTTCAAGTAGACTTTACAAAACTTTAAACGGCAATTCTCAACCTACCAATCAACACTCCATTCTCAAACTTCTATCTTAAAAATATTTATATTAGAATTGCATTTTTACTGTTGATCCTACCTATCCAGGAACATGGGAGAGCTTTCCATTTTCTGATATCTTCTTCAATTTCTTTCTTTAAAGATTTAAAGTTTTTGTCAAATAGATCTGATACTTCTTTGGTTAAAGTTACTCTAAGGTTTTTAATGCTATTTTCAGCTATTAAAAAGGGTGATGTTTCTCTTATTTCTTTTTCAGCCCTTTTATCTTTAGTGTATAGGAGGGCTACTGATTTCTTTGAGTTAATCCTTTATCCTGCTACATTGCTGAAGGTGTTTAACAGCTGGTAGAATTTTATGTGTCACTTATGTATACAATCATATCATCTGCTGATAGAGATAGTTTCATTTTTTCTTTTCCAATTTGTATCCCCTTAATCTCCTTTTGTTCTCTTATTGCTTTAGCTAAAACTTTGAGAACTATATTGAATAGATAAGGCAAGAGGAGACATCGCTGTCTAGTTCTTGATTTTAGTGGGATTACATTGAGTTTTTCTCCATTAAGAATGATGTTGGCTTCTTATAAATCACCTTTATTATACTGTGATATTTTCCCTGTATTTCTTATATGTCCAGGACTTTTATCATAAAGGAGTATTGGATTTTGTCAAAGGCTATTTCAGCATCTAAGGATATCATCATGTGTTTTGTTTTTTTTTTTCACTTCAGTTTGTTTATATGTTGGATGACGTTTATGGTTGTTCGTATGTTGAACCATCCCTGCTTTTCTGGGATGAAGTTTACTTGGCCATGGTGGATGATATATATTTATATATATTGTTGTATACGTTTTGCCAGAATTTTGTTGAGAATTTTCACATCAATATTCATGAGGGAAATTGGTGTGTAATTCTGTTTCTTTTTTTTCTTTATTTATTTTGTATTTATCAAGAAAAACAGTAAATTGAATTTAAAATGCTGATAAGCTAACAATAACTACAAAGAAAATAAAAATCATAAGCATGACTTATCAAGGGTGATAATGCAAATAATTTGCTACACATAAAATTACTTTGTGTTCAGCTTTCCCTCTGAATTTTTTTTTTTAATCCCTGTATATCCTTATTCAAGGTCCCTTCCCCCTCCCGCCATAACAGGTTATTTTTTTCTTCTCCACAACTCCCCATCCCCTCCCTGGGCAGGAGCAGACAGTTCCATGGTCCCACTGATCTAATAATGCTTAGTTCAGTCTCCACTTCTGGCAAATCCAGTTTTTTCGCCCCTCCCTCAAGAGTGAGTCAGGTGTTCCTCTAAGTGGGGTGGGATCCAAAGGGTCAGTCCAGGGTGTTTCTGATCCCATGCTGTTCAGTGGTTGTGGTTTGCAGCTTGGGCATGCTTTGCTTTTTTCTTGTTTGTTTGTTTAGAGACCACTAATGAGTGAGTACATCCCCTGCTTATCTTTTTGAGTTTGTGGTACCTCGCTCAGGAGGATATTCTCCAAATCCATCCATTTGCCTGCAAATTTTAGGATATCATTTTTTCTTACTGCTGAGTAGTATTCCATTGTGTAGATGTACCACAGTTTGTTAATCCATTCTTCAGTTGAGGGACATCTAGGTAGTTTCCAGATTCCTGCTATTACAAATAATGCTGCTATGAACATATTTGAGCTAATACCTTTGGAGTGAAAATGTGAATCTTTAGGGTATACACCCAGAAGTGGTATTGCTGGGTCCTTGGGGAGATTGATTCTCAATTTTCTGAGAAACCGCCAAATTGCACCCAAAGTGGCTGAACAAGCTTACACTCCCACCAACAATGGAGTAATGTTCCCCTTGATCCGCATCCTCTCCAACATAGGCTGTCATCTGTGCCTTTTATCTTAGCCAATCTAACAGGTGTTAGGTGGTATCTCAAAGCTGTTTTGATTTGCATTTCTCTGATAGCTAAAGATGATGAGAACTTTTTCAGGTGCCTCTCAGCCATTCGTAATTCCTCTGCTGAGAATTCCCTTTTTAGAACCGAACCCCATTTTTTGATTGGGTTATTCAAGGTTTTGGGCTCTAGATTCTTGAGCTCTTTATATATCTTAGAGATCAGTCCTCTATCACTTGTAGGGTTGGTGAAAATCTTTTCCCATTCTGTAGGCTGTCGTTTTGTCCTATTGACAGTGTCCTTAGCTTTACAGAAGCGTCCTAGATTCAGGAGATCCCACTTATTGATTGTTGGTCTTAGTGTCTGTGCCACTGGTGTTATATTTAGGAAGTGGTCACCTGTTCCAATTCGTAGAAGTGTATTTCTCACTTTCTTTTCTACCAAGTTCAAAGGGGCTGGGTTTATGTTGAGGTCTTTGATCCACTTGGATTTGAGTTTTGTGCAGGGTTACAGGCTCAGATCTATTTGCATTTTTCTACACACTTCCATCCAGCTATGCCAACACCATTTGTCAAATATGCTATCTTTTTTTCCATTGAATGTTTTGGGCCTCTTTGTCAAAGATCAGGTATTCATAGGTTTTTGGGTTAATTTCTGGATCCTCAATTCTATTCCATGTAATTCTGTTTCTTTGTTGTGTCTTTGAGTGGCTTGTATTTTAGAAAATTTGTGGCCTCATAAAAAACTTTTGGCAATATCTCTTCAGTTTCTACTGTGTGAAACACTTTGAAGAGTATTGGTATTAATTCTTCTTTGAATGTGTGATATAATTCTGCACTGAAACCATCTGGACCTGGATTTTTTTACTTAGGAGTCTTTTAATGACAGCTTCAATTTCTTTTAGGATTACAGGTCTGTTTAGGTATTTAGTCTGATCTTGATTTAATTTTGGTAAGTGATACCTGTTTAAAAAGCTGTCCATTTCTTCTAGGTTTTCCATTTTTGTGAAGTATAGATTTTCAAAGTATGATCTGATAATTCTCTGGATTTCCTGTGGGTCTGTGTTGACACCTCTATTTTCATTTCTGATTTTGTTTTTGTTTTTTTAACATTATTATTATTATTATTATTATTATTATTATTATTAACAAAGAAGTCACACTTTCTATCCTTGTATATCCTTATTTAAGGTCCCTTACCCTCCCACCACATCAGGTCATTCTTTCTTCTCCACAACTCCCCATCCCCTCCCTGGGCAAGCAGCAGGCAGTCCCATGGTCTCACTGTCCTAATATTGCTTAGTTCAGTCTTTGATAATCTGTCTCTATTTTTTGGTTACTTTCGATAAGGGTTTATCTATGTCGATGACTTTCTCATAGGACCACTTTTGATTCATTGATTTTTTTGTATTGTTCTTTTTGTTTCAATTATATTGATTTCATATTTAATTTTGATTATTTCCTGCCGTCTACTCCTACTAGGTGAGTTTGCTTATAATTGTTCCAAGGCTTTCAACTGTGCTGTTAGTTCTTTAGTGTGGGATTTCTCTAGGCTTTTCATATAGGCAACTTTTGTTATGAATTTTCCTCTTAAGACTGCTTCCATTATGTCCCACAAGTTTGGGTATGTTGTGGATTCATTTTCATTAAATTCTAGGAAGATTTTGATTTCTTTATTAATTTCTTCCTTAACCCAGATGTGTTTCAGCTGAATGATATTTAGTTTTCATGAGTTTGTAGGCTTTCTTTGATTTTTGATGTTGTTGAACTCTAACTTTAGGCCCTGGTGGTCCAATATGATACAAGGGATTCTTTTCATTTTTTGTATCTATTCAAATTTGCTTTGTGCTCATCTTTCAATAGTTTATTTTAGCACATGTTGGAGAAACAAGCCATGTATGTACTATAAAAAATAAAAATGTTCATTTTCAAAACTTAAGGAGCTATAAATATGAACACAACAAATGAAGCCTAGGCACAAAGTAAAAATAAAAAACAAATTTCACACTTAGCACAGGGACCCCTGAATGCTCTATTACCTCAGCTATGACTACATTGAACAAACACCATGAATCATCTCATCACTCTGTTTTAGTGGTAAATGGTAAATGCTAACATTAGTTCTCCCATAATGTCAGTTCAAATCAACACCAAGTTAATAAAATCATAGCATGTGATTTAATAAACCTAATCTCGTTTGACTTCTGAGACAAATATTTAATATATATATATATATAAAATCTATTATATATTACAGAAAGGAAGCAATCTCAATTATTTTATGTCTTCTGTATCACTGTACTTTCCATGACATTTTGGGTAGATTTTTTTTCCTTGCCATATAATAAATAAAGTAGTAAATGAGAGATTTATCTTTGATGAGTTGAACTGTAAAATATACAGTCAGCTCCAATTAATAAAATTACTTAAAATTACATATATTTTTCAGAATATTACTTAGGAATATTATGAGATGAAACATAAGATCATTCTGCACAGGGAAGCAGGTAGGATGACTACACATCTTCACCTCTTTACCCAGTCCTCCAAATTCAATGTACCAGTCTCAATCCTACCTCATTAAAAGACAACCCTGCCATGGCCTTGCCTATCTTTGTACAGCCACTGCTCATATATCATGCACATCTTCCCCTTCAAATGTCTTTACCTCATTCATTCTATTATTTAAGCTCCCAATGCTCAAGTAGGCATTTCAAAAGGCCAAGGCATTTCTCTTGGCAAGATAGCAAATCTTCACCTACCCCTACTCTCCTCCAATCTACTACGCCATTCTTACCCTCAGCTCTAGCAGACTACTTGCTGTTGCTGGCTCCTCCTCCTCTTTGCTCCATGTTCAATAGATCACAAATATCTTCTTCTCTACTCTGCTTATCCTGTTATCCCAACCCAAAATCTAGAAGACATGTTTTTCTGGGTACCTCCCAGTGTAGCCTGCTAGAGTAGAGAGTAGGACAAGTATGTAAGGAGATGAGCCTCAGTTCTGCATTCTCCTTCCTTTTCTCCATATCCAATTACTAATCTCATCCTCAGCTCTGTAGAGTAAGATGTAGTGAATTCTAACTAAACATAATTCCAATACAGAATCTCACAATGTAGAAGATTGGATGTATGGTATTAAAACATACTGAAAGAATAATCCAAAATTTTTGATATGAGTTAAATGTACATTAAAGTTTTAGCTTAATTAATCATACAAAATAAGTGTTTTATTTATTTATTTAATTTTCTTACCTGGGGGAAATTGTTTTATAACTATTTTTTTAATAATGCAATACTTTCTAATATATGTCTTTCATGAAGGTTCACTTAATTTTACACTTTGTGTTTTGAATGTCCTCTAGTTTTATCCTTTCCAAGGATATGATATTCAGAAGACTAACATTCACGCTTGACTTTTAACTAAAAATGACTTGTCCCATCTTTGAACTATAAGTTACATTTCATTTCCCATAGTACACCACTGGTGGTTTGCGTGGGTTAGACATTAATTTTACAACAGATCCATGTTTACATAAATATCATCTTTTCTATTATATTTCTTTAAAAAACAATCCAAATTACAAAACTATCCACACCACCTACTACTCACTTTAGTTTCTAATGTGACATGACAATGAAGAATGATACAAACATGAGTTACTTACTCTGTGAATAGAATTGTCTAAACTTTTCGTTCCATACTCAATAGATGCATTTTTTCTGACAACATCAGATATGTAAGATTTACGTAACATTTATTACTTCTAATGTTTTGTATAATTTGGAATAATATATTCTTTTATCTAGAGCATTTTAAAAACAGCATGCGGCTTGTAATAGCAGATTCAAATTATGGTATTTTTGTCATGACATATTGTATATTTAATTTTTAAAAAGCTGTGGTTTTTTTCCCATTAAATTCTTGCCAGTGAGCAGATCTCACACCTGATCTGTGTCTCTCATCTCAAATCCCAACTTCCCTATAGCTACAGAAATGCAATTCTAAAGCAGGGAAGTGTGGCTCTGTCATTACCATTATTTTATTAAAATCCATATCCTACAACATATATTTCTGCTTTTCTATCCCCTTTATCTCTAAAGTCTCTTTCTCATCTATTCTTGCAAGGACTCTCAATAAAGTACAAATTCTTTCCCTAGACTGATGAGATATTGCACAAATCATCTAGCCATGAAAATCTAAATCTAAGTCAGATGTATCTGGGGGAGGAAGTTACTTACACTGTATGTCTAACAAAAGTAACTTGTTAGATGGCTGAAAGCAGACAGACTGGATGTCTCAACCTTTTCAGTACCAATGGCAACAAAACAATCTTCCTGTAACAAATAACCCTTAAAGTGCCCACACCAACTTTTATTTAAAGTGTTCTAAAGGTTTTATTATTTAAGCTGTTTTCATTGTTATTCCATTTTTCAGACAGTGTCCATTAGAAACAGGTGTGCTTTTGAAATATAAAGCTTATGAGAATTTAAAGGTGTCTCATGAGAGAAAGAATATAACAGAGTAATGGCCCTCAAATGTTGTCCTTCAGTGTTATGACATACTTCAATGACTTTATAGGTTTTCAATAAAACTTCCTATGAATACTACTTTTAACTAAAGTCCTGCATGATTACTTTACAAAGTAAAGGTAAAGTATTCCTATATCAGAGTATCTGAGAGAAATTATAAACAGGTGCCTTATAACAAAACTTTATTATGTGTTTAATCAATTCATTATTAAACAGTACAGTTTGTAATGCCACCTAGTGGATTTCTAAGTGGAAAAAATATCTCTTGTGTATAACAGATACATAATTAGAAACATGTGCTTACAAGACTAATCTAGTCTTAGATATTAACATAGTCTCTCTCTGTGTACATACATATACATATAAAACATGTGTGCTGGCATTTAACGCTCCAAGTGTCTTAAAACATTTGAGTGTAACAAAAAGAGGAGAAATTCACACCTTAATTTCATTGTAGGTGTGAGAGATGTACACGGAATCATAAAAGTATAAGAATGAAGAAAAGTCTAAAGGATCATTAGTTATAAATATTTTCACACATAAGATGTTTAAAATACCTAAATAAGGCCTAGATGGTTCAGTGGGCAAGGATGTATGCCATGTAGAATAGAATTTTACTCCCCAGAAATTAATTAAAATGAAAGAACCTACCACACAGAGCTGTAACCTGTATATTTGTACCATGGCACTGTACCACCCCCCCACACACTGAAAAAGAAGTAGAGCAACAGTAGACATTTGTAGTATAAATAATCTTTGACAATGAAACTTTTCACTTTTGCACCATATAAAATGACGAGGCATAAGCATAAGCTTGGATTATGAAATGGGCTACATACTATAATATTCTGACTATAAATCTCTAGGGAGGAAGTTAAAAATGTGTATCCCTGAGAAGCCCTGTAAACAGTGGCATATATAGTAATTAATGGATGATAGCGCTCTTTGACACATCATGGTTTAGATACTAATTAAATAGCTTAAAACTGGACATGTGTAAACCAATATAGAATATTGTTCTTATACAGATCTCTTTGGTGGGATATCCTCTTATCTGGCAGCATCTGTCATCTCACCTTTATGCTCATTTTCCATATTAGATTTCTAGTGTTTGTATTTGTTTTCTTCTTGTCTTGAAATCTCTCTGTGTCACCTGGTTCATCCACAAATTGGGTACTACATGATATATCATATCTTCACATGATATGAAGCAAACCCAAAAATAATATCATGATTACGAGATCTGTATAAAAACAGTTTCCTTATGTTTCCAGATATCTGAGTTTGTACAACCTAGAAAATAGCTTAGCAAAAATTTGCCATCCTGTATCAACCAATATAACCAAATGGCAAAGGTTCAGATGTGAATTTTTTTGTATTTTCCATTTAGTGTATTCTTAAAACATGTAAGAACTTAAGTTCCAAAAATTGAACCTCTTTTGAAAACCCCATTTTTCTTCAATATATGCATATATACTCACATACATATATGCAGTGACTATGAGATTTAAGAGTTTCTAATTTATGTTTGAGATTATACACTAATAGCTTTCTCATAATTTATCTCATTTTATTCTATAATGTAGTAACAAAGTGACCATTTTAAATACATAAAATGAAGTAGAATTTTAAATATTAATGATAGACAAAATACATATACAACTAAAAAGTGACATGGGATGACATATATTTCTAAAATAGAGATATGATATATCCAAAAACATAATCTATAAAAACTATTGAGGTGAAAATGATAAGAAGGAATTAAGGACCTTAAAAATGATGAACATTTTGATATATATCTTCTGTGGAATTATGCTTTTGTATATTGTAAATATTTGTCATTGTAAATATGGGTTTAATAAAATGCTGTTTGGTCTAGTAGCTAGAAAGGAAGTAGAGACAGAGCTACTGAGAGGCAAAAGAGAATAAGGAGAGACTACAGCTAAATGCAGAGGAAGCAGGATAAGAATGCTGCACTGAGCAAAAAGGTACCATGCCATATGTCTAGGCATAGATAGAAATATTAACATAAAGTAGAGGAGTTAGATAGTCATATACTTGAGCCATAGGCCAAACACCTTGTAATTATATAAGTCTTTGTGTGATTCTTTGGGACTAAGGAACTTTGTTCCAGACCTCAGGATTAGGCCAGGCCAGAAATTTTCACTATATATATCTGCTAATATCATTAGCAAAATAAGATAGTGAAACTGAAATTAGATGAAGAATTTTAAATGATAATTTTTAAATAATAAACAAGACACATAAACTTGAGAACACTCATATAGGAAGTAGAAAATAATCTATAGGGTCATCGCTGCATTCACATGGGAAGCACAATAGAACTGTGTTCTTGGAGGGAGACAGCTGAAATATCCAAACCCTATGTAGAAGCTGACAAAATACACTAATGGCCCATGAAAGATCTGGAAACTTGATTATTGACTATAATTACAGTGTAATCAGTTATTTAGTCCTAATAGTAAATCTTTAGTATTCGATCCTTTCTACTCCTTTGTTTCTATGACACTACAATTTTAGAGAGTGGTACTTTGGGATTTGTTTTACCAAAACTAAAAATTGTATTTTCCTAAAGTTGTACATTAATTATCCATTACAACTCTATACATTAAGGATATATAATCAGCTGCTGCTATACCACCCACTTGTTCTGCATCTAGCCAGATGGAGTTTGTTTATCTATTGATCTAGAATAAGAAAATCTCTATAGTCAGCTCTAAAGAAACAATCATGGGAGAATAAGAAAAGGGTAGTCAATAGGCCTTTAAAAAAGTTAAATAAATGAGAAGAAAGAATGTACATCCATAACTTAGAGTGGAACATGGCAATTCTTAGGAGATTGAGAACAATCTTGAATCCATCCCAATAAAAATAATGCTTCAGGTCACTTGTCTGGGAAGGATGAGAGAGATGTGTTCCTCTTTCCTCATCCTCTCAGGGCAGCTGTGTGGCCAGAAACAATATTGTTAATACAAATATTAAATGTCACTACTAAATATAGCAAAAACTGATAGAAATGCAAAAAACAGAAAAAAAACCCAATGAGCTTGATCAGTGTTTGTGTGCACCAAGCTTAACTCCATCCTATGTTGTTTTCTAACTAAAACTCCTTGGATATATTAAATCAATATGGGTTTTCTATGTGTAGGATGCATTAGAAGTGGCTTTTTAATAAAAAGTAAGTACTTTGAAAATCATCATTATGCCACCATAATTTTACACTATCTTGATATTGTTTTCATATTAAATAATATAGACTCTACAAGAAGAATCCTAATCCATGAAGAGAACAAATTAATAATTGAATTTTTTTCAATTTACGTGCATCCTTTAGGATTTATTTCCTGAGCAAGAATGGTTTAAAACTGTGAAAATAAATAAATACAATCACTTATATGTGTGTGTTTGGAGTTGTATGTACAGTAAAGATAAATTAATACTTATATGTGTAGCTAAGATAACAGTCCTTAGAAGAACAACAAAACTTGCAAACTAACCCTAACACAACCGATCTAAATGTACAATTTCTAGAAATCTAATTCCTTTGCTATTCCCACTGGATATATAATAGCAGGTTCACTTGGCATGGAATATATTCCAAGAATAATAACCAGACAAAAATAACTGCTCTTAGATTATTTTCAGGTCTTAGGGAATGTATCTTTGAGTACCCCTTAATTTTATTTCCTGGAGTATAGAAAGATTGGATCAATTATGTGAAATAAATACATTTGTTACACAATGTGGGTTTCTTATTGTTAGTTAGTAACCAGCTCATGTTTACTACTAAGGAAGTTGAAGTAACCTTGTTGAGAATAAAGATGAGGATTCCTGGGATGATATCAAAATATTTGTGAATGCTTCAGCAAATTAAGCATGTTCTGAAATCTTGGCGGTTATCCTTCATTCATTTTTGCCATGTGAACCCTATACACTTCTCTTTTTCCACTGGACATATGGTTACCAATAGCTTCTGTGACTCATGCATCAAAGTCAGTACCAAAGGGAACTCACCTGCTCTTTGTTACTTGTTGGAAAATGTAGATATTTCTGATTGACCTAATTTAATTCAGGTGGCCAGCACTGAATTGCTCAAACCCAGGAATGTGTGACAGATGTGATTTGCTTAGCCTTCCTGAGATAATGTGGCGTAGTGGGCTAAGGAGCTATTGTATAGTGCAGAGTCACAGAAGACCCTAGGGTATGTATTGAAACCTAGCACCAAAAGAAGAAATCAATCTATACCTGGTATTGCTTGAAATGTCTTCCCATTTCACTTGTCAGTATCATATATTCTCCTTCTCCAAATACTTTTTCATGCTAAGAACAAAAGTTATATACTATTTTTCTGTCAAAGGAAACTACATTTCCCTTATACACAAATTCAAACAATTTCTTATCTTTTATTTGCCTGGTACATATGAGTTGACAAAATCCTAACAAGATCTCATAACTGAAAGTTTTATTCTTGCATTTACCTTACATCATTTGAGTTAGAGCCCAGTGCCATTTCTTATAACAAATACATGTATAAGTTCAATGAAAGAAAATTCATCAATAATATTTTCTTTACTTTTTGAAGATTTTCTTGCTGACTTTCTGCTACATCTACACAGTGGAGTACTACTCAGCAGTAAGAAAGAATTATATCCTAAAATTTGCAGGTAAATGGATGGACCTGGAGAATATCCTCCTGAGCGAGGTATCACAAACCCACAAAGATAAGCAGGAAATGTACTCACTCAGTAGTGGTCTCTAAACAAAAAAGCAAAAAGCAAAAAGCAAATCATGTTCAAGCTGAAAACCACAAACACTGAACTGCTTGGGATCTGAAAGGCACCTTGGATCTTACTCCCTCCAGAGGAACACCTGACCTAGTCTTGATGTTGGGGTGAGGAAAGTGGATGTACCAGGAGTGGATGCTGAACTAAGCCACCTAGGACCTTGGTACCTCTTGCCCTTGCTGGGGAAGAGATAAAGAGATGTTGAGAAGAGAGAGTGACTGGAAGGGGTAGGAGGGGGAAAGGGGCTTGAACATGGAAATACACAGATAAAAAATATGACTTTATTCATAATAAAAAAGAATCAGAGAATGGAGATATTAACATGATACAACCTGTTATACCTTTGGATTATAATTACTGTCATTATTCCCTGAAGGGAATTATGAATCTTATTATTTGCAGCATATCTTTAAAAATGTAATAAGCATTTAATAAATGGTTAATGAATAAAAATGCCTTTTTATGAAAAAGATAAAAACTATTTGTTCAGTATAAATTCCCAAGTGTGTGAAAGTGCATAAATTCTCAGGCATTCAATACACTCAAACAAGCCATTACTGTGAGTTCTATATTCTTACCCTAACTGAGCTTTGAATTTCCTGAAATGCAAAGGAATCTGTCCAAATTAAACAGTGACAAAGTAACAAGCAAATAAAACATGGGCATCATGGTCACAGAGACTATTTTAGTCAAATTAAATATGTACTTGTACTACTCATGAGAAAAAGTAAACCTAAAAATATTTGAGAACCTAGGGCTAAATATTTTCATCATATCTATTGATTTTTATTTTATAATGTGCCATATGAAGATGAGATTGAAACTTGCTATGTGGCAATCAGTAGTTAGGTAGAAACAAAGCATTCATCATTATAATTTAAGTGTACCTCATGATTTTCCTTAAGAAGACAAAATATAGTCTACCCCAACACATACTGATATTCCTGTTATGAGATTGTGGCCCATCTGTGTCTACAGTTTACACAAACAAGAAACACTCCAGTTTGAGACCTGACTTTCCATTTCTGTGACATATCTCCTTTACATGAACTGAACTGAGGTTTTACAAGAGAAGTCTATGTAAGTCTAAGTAGTAACATTTAAGTTTTATTGAGCTGTTTTCTAAAATGAGGAAGTAACAATATACAAAGAATAAATTAAGAAGTATATTTTTCATGTGACCATTATTGCATAGTACAAACATACCTAACTCAATACAACCTGGCAAATAGGAAAAAGTGCTGGAGGATATTTATTTATTAGGTTTAAACGCACTTTTATAAACCTAATGTTATTATTTAACAACCTATATAGTTACATCACTTTCTGTGGGAGTATGAAAGAATGAAACATTTCCTTTATAAAGAAAACTAGATGACATTTTTTTCCAGTTCAATTTTTTTCCTTCTCATGTTTGATAACAAATCCTCAATTATTATGTCTTAAAGTGAGTTATGACCAATAATATATTAATATGTGCCAAAAAGTTTCAGGATGTCATTATAAGGATTATTTATACTATAGTAATAATACTATACTATTATACTATTATTTTACTCTATGCTGATTTTGGAATGTGATTTCATATCAAGGCCCAGTTTCCTCCAAATACTTTTATTTTTCATAATGGGACTTGTGGACATGTGAAGGAGTGCTCGGGTTAAGTATCCCCAGGGAGATTCTGACTATGGTACTTCAATTCTCAGTCAAACCCCGTGGTAAAGTTCTGTTTATGTTATAGCTCTTCATGTTTCTGTGTGTGGGAATTTGTTAGAAAAACACCTCAATGCTCGTTCCTCCACAAATTATACATTTTCCCTACGGGTAGAGGAGTGCGATTTCCGATTCAAGATTGAAGGGGAAAAAAAGCCAGACATATTGAACTTAGCTCTTTCTTCTTTCGAGTCAGGGACCTGTCCACATTATAAATTTTACAGGGATAACTTTAGCAGTGGAAGCTTGTGGTTTTCCAGCTCTGTCTGTACATGGTGAATACGTGGCATGCTTTGATGCAATTTTAGCAAGCTCTGTCTTCCAAACTAGCTTTTGTCATAAATAATAATGATGCATTCATTTCCTCCTGTTCGACTCCTGTGTCTAAGCCTCCTTTTCTCATGTTGCATTTTATATTTATTGGTGATAGTTCTAGTTTTAACCTAGTAAAATTTTAATTCATCCATTTCTTACACTTGGCTTTCAGTTACATTATAGGCAAGAAGTGTCAATTCCATCTTCCCATTTATATTGATCAACAGGCTTTGCAAATAACCAATTAATGTTTTTGACTAAATGAACTAAAAGAACACAGGAATTGCATAGAAAAAATTCTGGGAAAGACATTATAAGCCTTAAAGATCCAATAATGCTTTTCAATAGACATGTTGCTGTCCACTGGGATACTAAGTCTAAAAGTGAAATGGCAGCTCTATCATAGAACCAACCCCAACCCACGGCTTGTGAACTTACTTCAATTAGGGAGACAATTTAGGCAATAAACACCTCCTGAAATACAAAATGGAAGAAAACTTTTTTTTTTCCTTAAACAAGCAGTACATCTCTCTTTGGGACCTCAATGAGTAAAAAAAAAAAAAAGGTTCTTTCAGACACATGGATTCTCATTCTTCTGGCCGAAAACAGCTGTTGATTTCTTTAGGGTCTTATTACACACATTTTATTAACTTTGAAAATATCTTCACAAACACACAACATGTTATTTAGAAATGTGTATGTGTGTGTTTATCTGTATAAACATGTATTATTGTTTATATTTTCACAGATATATTTCAGTAATGGTTTTAAACTGCTTAAAGATTAAAATAAAAATAATTGGAAGCATAATTTTGAGATTTTCAGTAAAGGTTTAAAAGAAATCTCCACTAGAGAGACTATAAAATTTTAAAATATCAATATTTATATGCTGAAGTATTCATTTAAGAACAAAAGTTTCAGTCAATATTTTATATCCAATAACAAAAAATAAAGTTATTCCACGCTATGATATAATATCTTAGAAACCAAGCAAATGTTTTTCATTTCCTATCTCTCTAAAAGGAAAACAACAATAGTATACTCATGTTGAACTTCCTCTGAGATTTGGGAAAATATTATGTAAAGTTCAACCTGCGCATTGCTTTGGTTTTCTTGCCCTGAACTGAACATGACCTTATCCCATATTCCATCTTCTCTCTCAAAATTGAGAAATTAGTGATTTATGGCACCCTGTCACTTTAGGATGTGGAAACCTACCGTAAATGATGTTGCACTCTGTTCCATCATGTGGAGTGTTGAACAAATATTTCTCTTTTCTTACATCTTTCTGTGTTGTTTCTTCAGTGATATTCCTAGGAGATGCCAACTCAACATGAAACTTCTGGCACAGAGATTTTGAAATGAGTTGGAATACCCGACTATACTTTTGTTTTAAGATCAGTGCTTATGATCAAATCCCTCAAGCCTACAGGAAGAAGCTATTAAAATAGATTCCCTATGTGTTCATTTTAAGTGGGTCAAAGGGTTGCACAACAATATGAAATAGCACACTAGAGCTCTAAAAAATGATTTATATTTTCTAACATTTATTAATACTGATAATTCTGAAAGCTTTATAGAAGAAGAAGTAGTCCTGAAAAAAATATGTCTATCTGTGGCCATATGGGGTTTGTAAAGATTTCTTACTCTCAGTTTTATATTCTCATTTCTAAACTTAATATAAAGTTAGTTTTTGTCTCAAACATAAGCTTTTCTTTTCTTTGATGAATGTTATTCTTCATGTTGGCAAATAAAATGTTATATTTTAGTAAAGGTGTAACGTATAATCAGGAAAACAGATGATATTGGCTTGTAGAACTAATTCAAATGAGTTTGGAATGGCACATTGTAAAAAAGTTAAAGACAAAATTCTGAATTAAAAGTTTATGAAGGTTTTTTTTTGCAGTAAGGCATATGTGTAGTATGAATCCTCAATAAGAGTATATTACACCTGTCCTTTACAGACTAAAAAATACAAGTGCAAGGTGTTGGTCAGTATAGCATCAACCTAATAAAAGATGAGGACTTAATTCCATGTTTCTATAAACAGTGAGTATCTGGAGAAAGGATTAGGCAATGTGTAACATGGTACCAATAATATTCCAATAACTGATCATGTGTTTCTAACTTTAAATAGTCTTGATAAAAATATCCTACTTTGTGTTTCCTAAAACAATGTGTTTAGCCTTAAGTGTAAAACCTTGTCAAAGAAACAAATAAAAATAAACCATTTTTTGAAAGGTTTCTTTTACCAAACAGCTTCATAGAACATACAGCTATTACTTTATGTTACATTATTTAAAAATTACTTTTTTATGTTGTGAAAATGAAAATTGTAGAGAATTTTACAATTTAAAATGCTATCATATGTAAAAGAAAAAAATTAATTTCAATGGCTTTAATAATCTGTATGTTTAAGAAATTATAAAGTTTTTCAGTTTTTTGAGGTTTTGATATATCTATTAATTAACTATAAGTTTCAAGGCTATAAATTATTCATGTTTTCCATATTATAGTTTTAAATTTTATTACACTATCTTTTTTATGTTTTTATGTATATTTTCACTGAAAGTTAAAAGTTCAGGATTGTTAGTTTATTGTATTGCCAAAAAGAAAAGAATACATAGATTTCATTTAACATTCACATGACAAAAACAAAAACTCTATGAGAAAAAATGATATCCTAAAATTTGCAGGCAAATGGATGGAATTGGAGAATATCCTCCAGAGCGAGGTATCACAAACTCAGAAAGATAAGCAGGGAATGTACTCACTCATTAGTGGTCTCTAAACAAACAAACAAGAAAAAAGCAAAACATGCCCCAACTGCAAACCACAACCACTGAACAGCTTGGGATCAGAAACACCCTGGACTGAGTCCTTGGATCCCACTCCCGCTAAAGGAACACCTGACTAACTCTTGAGGGAGTGGGGAGAAAACTGGATCTGCCAGGAGTGGAGACTGAACTAAGCAATATTGGGTCAGTGGGACCATGGAACTGTCTGCTGCCTGCCCAGGGAGGGGATGGGGAGTTGTGGAGAAGAAAGAATGACCTGATGTGGCAGGACGGGGAAGGGACCTTGAATAAGGATATACCAGGATAGAAAGAGTGACTTCTTTGTTCATAATAATAATAATAATAATAATAATAATAATAATAATAAAGAAAATTCCTGATAAAATTCTTCTTGAGATACATGGCAAGCTTTGTATATGTAGTTCCATTCTCTCAGGAGTATAAGAAAAATCCCCAGAGGCTACAATAAAAAAACCTACAAAAAAATTGTAAACTCTCTCTTAAGCTGTAGACATACCTGGGACATTTACAATCTATGGTAATCATGAGCAGCTACAGTCTCCAAGAATAATGTAGGAAAAAGCTTCTTGGCTCTCCAGGTAGCAGAAAAGAAATAGTGTTATGGTGGTGTTCTGGCTTAACTCCGCTGCCATGACAAAGACCCTGACTAACACAGCTTTACGGAAGGAGGATTTATTTTGGCTTAGAGATCACAGTTTCTTGTTGGGAGAAGTCCAGGCAGAAAGTCAAGGTGAAACCTGAAGCAGATACGATGGTGGGACACTTCTTTCTGGGTTATTCAAACACCATTCCTAATCCTCTTTCCTGCCTCCAACTCCTTCCATGTCCTCCATCTTTTCTTCTGAAATTTTTACATCTTTCTTAATTATTATTGCTAGGTGTTTTAATTCATGTTTTTAATTTTACAGCTTACTGAGTCCATTTGATGTTGCTCATATGTACATGTGTGTAGCCTGATCACTTGAGATTGCCCTATCTACTTGTGAGCTCATCATTTTCACATTCCACCATAAGATACTGACTACAAATACATTTTATATGTTGTTGGACTCATGTGGAAACTTCCCTGTTGTATTTTGCCTCTCAAACTGGGGTCTTGTTAGCTAGGTTCAGTTTATAGTAACAAATGACCTGTACAAGAAATGATAATGATTACTGTGAAATAAGTTTTCATATATCAAATAGTCAAGGCAACCTCCCACATGCCCACAAGATAATCAATTCTGGGCAATTCCTCAAAAGTGCTACCTTCTCAAGTCTTCTAGGTGACATTGAGTTTATAGTTAAAGCCAAGTAGGACAGAAAGGCATTCATGTTGTGGTCAAGAAATAATGAAATGCAAAAGTAGAATTAACTAGGCTCAATATAAATTACTACCAAGTTTAAGTGACAAAACGGTATAAATGATCTTATAAATAAAATCTTAGGCTATTAAAATGATATTGAAATTATTTGAAATTGAAAATATCTAAGATAAAATATTTATGTGTAATGTTTCATGGTACTAAACGTGAAATATAATAAAATGCTAAGTTAGTTTTGAAGCACTGCCTTTTGCTGTCTTGTGGTCAATTTGAGGTTGATTATGCCCAATATCACAAAAAAAAGGAAAACAAAACTGTACATCTTGATTCTCTGACGCAACCTTGTTATAAATAGCAATTTTATATTAATGCTATTGGGCACATTATGTCCTGCCACAATTTCATATGTGCAAGTCCCAATCCTAGTACCTCATCCTATGACTTACTGAGATGCTTATTAAAGTCAATGACTTTCTTTTTATTTTATTTTATTTTTTATTATTTTTTTCATTATGAATAAAGTCATATTTTTTACTGTGTATATCCCTTTTCAAGCTCCCTTCTCCCTCCCACCCCTTCCAGTTACTCTCTCTTCTCCACATCTCTTTATCTCCTCCCCAGCAAGGGCAGGAGTTCCCAAGGTCCTAATATGGCTTAGTTCAGCATCCACTCCTGGCAGATCCACTTTCCTTACCCCAGCATCAAGATTGGGTCAGGTGTTCCTCTGGAGGGACTGGATTCCAAGGTGCTGATCCAAAGTCTTTCAGATCCCAAGCTGTTCAGTGTTTGTGGTTTGCAGCTTGAGCATAATTTGCTTTTTGCTTTTTTGTTTAGAGTACACTAATGAGTGAATACATCTCCTGCTTATCTTCCTGGGTTTGTGATATCTCACTCAGGAGGATATTCTCCAAATCCATCCATTTGCCTGCAAATTTTAGGATATATTTTTTTCTTACTGCTGAGTAGTACTCCATTGTGTAGATGTACCACAGCTTGTTAATCCATTCTCCAGTTGAGGGGCATCTAGGTTGTTTCCAGGTTCTTGCTATTAAAAATAATGCTGCTATGAACATAGTTGAGCTAATGATTTTGGAGTGAAAATGTGCATCTTTAGGGTATACACCCAGAGTGGTATTGCTATATCCTTAAGGAGATTGATTCCCAGTTTTCTGAGAAACAGCCATGCTACATTCCATAGTGGCTGAACCAGCTTATACTCTCACCAACAATGGAGAAGTGTTCCCCTTACTCTGCAACCTCTCCAGCATAGGCTGTCATCTGTGTCTTTTATCTTAGCCAATCTGACAGGTGTAAGGTAGTTTTTCAAAATTGTTTTGATTTGCATTTCTCTGGTGGCTAAAGATTTTGAACTCTTTCTCAAGTGCCTTCCAGCCATTTGTATGTCTTCTGCTGAAAATCCCCTTTTTAGTTCTGAACCACATTTTTGATTGTGTTATTCAAGGTTATGGGCTCTAGATTCTTGAGTTCTCTATATATTTTAGGGATCAGTTCTCTATCATTTGTAGGGTTGGTGAAAATCTTTTCCCATTCTGTAGGCTGTCATTTTTGTCCTATTGACTGTGTCCTTGGCTTACAGAAGCTTGTCAGTTTGAGAAGGTCCCATTTATTGATTGTTGTTCTTAGTGTCTGTGCCATTGGTGTTATATTTAGGAAGTGGTCACCTGTGCCAATGTGTTGGAGGGTATTTCCCACTTTCTTTTCTATCAAGTTCAGAGTGGCTGGGTTTATGTTGAGTTTGATCCACTTGGATTTGAGTTTTTGTGCAGGGTGATAGACTGGATCAATTTGCATTTTTCTACACACTACCATCTAGCAATGCCAACACCATTTGTTAAAGATACTATCTTTTATCCATTGAATATTTTGTGCCTCTTTGTCCAAGATCAGGTAGGTTTTCATAGTTATTTGTACTAATGCCCTCAATTCTATTCCATGATTCACAAGTCTGTTTTATTCCAGTATCAGGCTGTTTTTATTACTATAGCTCTATAATATAACTTGAAGTTGGGGATGCTGATCCCTACTGAGGTTCTTTTGTTAAAAAAAATTGTTTTGGCAATCCTGGGTTCCTGTTATTCCAAATGAAGTTGAATATTGTTCTTTCAAGGTGTGTAAAATATTGTGTTGTGATTTTGATGGGAAGTGCACTGAATGACTTTCAAATGAAGTCACCAAAGTAGATTTAAGCTGAGTTTGATGAATGTCTATAAAAATGAGACTTTTCAAAACAAAAGTAACACAATAAGAATGTTGTAAAAGACACAGTCCTGAGAGGAGATCCTTGGCTGAGCTTCGAGTAGGAACAACCTTACCAACACTCGGTTTCCCTCTGAACCTCCAGCTGTTGACCTACACATTAAATTTCTATTATGAGATTTTGATAAGGTAGTACAGGCAAAGAGTGCAGAAATGCTGACTAGAAATTTAAAGACTCGAAATAATAATAAATCCCTGCATAAAGCAAACCACATTTCTGACAAATAAATAAAACAGAAGTTAAAATGCCTTTGTGTGAATATTTTAAAGTGGTGGATAATCAACATGCCAGCCTACTGTGCTCAAAGGCTGAGCCACAGAAGCACAGTAGAAAATCCAGGACTCAAATAGATTCTCACAGGCATTTTCACTTTGGGAAAAACAGGCTTCACCTTTTTGTTTTAATATTTGCAACATCCACATTATTTTGAGATACATCAGAATTTGGTTAAACAGATTCAAGCTGAAAAGACTTATTTTGTCAATCTGTCATAATTTAGCTAAGTTGTTTATATTCCAGGGGGAAGTTAATTGATGGTTAGCTTGCACTATGCAACAAATCCATGTAAACTCATTAACAGAAAGTTTACAGGAGACACATCTCTCATATGAATGAGTTGATTTATGTCTATAGTCTCACATTTAGAGAAAGAAAATAAACAAGTGCCCAAATGCCACAGAATGAGCAAATTTGTTCTATATATACAGTGTCATTTCTAAATACAGATGTTAGAGTGCATGTTTTAGTTCCCTAAAAACTACAGTAAGGCTAAAAGCAAGCTCAAACTTTAGATGGTCAAATACAGTAAGACAAATCTACTGACTTGATAACTAAGTGCTAAGGGTAAGCTGCTAATTCAGACAAGACTGGAAAGTGTCCACATTTGAGCTACTTACCTGCTTGATAGGTGATATGTAAAACTCTCTTGTCCCAACAAAACTGGTCAATAAATAGTCCTTAAGAGCAGTCAGATTTAGAAAAGAATCATGACAAAATCTTCCGTCTTACTGCTATTCTTAAAAGTACTGGTAACTGCTAAAAAAGACTAAAAAAGACTTCCTTTTGTACTGGGGATGCAGCTTAGTTCTCACTCAATTGCCTATTATGTATAAACATCTGTCTTTGACACCTAACCCCACTATGTTCTCTTTAATTAATAAATTCAACTCTTTAGAGGACATAAAGCATTGTTAACAACGTATATTTAAACAGTTTCAGTCTCTTTTTAGCAAAACTGGTAAGCATTCATTAGACTCTTACAATAAAAAAAAAAAAAAAAAAAAAGAAAGAAGTATCTCTGTAATTACATGTTTTTAGGTAACTTGCCCCCTCCATTAGTTCTGTAATTCTGGAAGCAGGAAACTTCTCTGAGGTCTCAATAGTATGAGTCATTCTTCCTTTGAATTAGCCAGACAGCCCTCTTCCACACATATGGAAGACTCAAAATCTTTCATTCATGTAAGTCCTAAACGCAATAATTCTGATAAATTTTGTGAGTTTACTTTTATATTTTTTTTATTTTTGTAAATTTGATACAGAATATTTGATCATATTCTTTTTGCCAGTTCTAACCAGCACCTCACTGTACCCTACCCAGCCAACTTCATATTCTTACTCTCTCTTAACAAAAAATAACAACAACAAATAAAGCACAGGATCTCATTTCTATGAGTCAGCTAGTCCTGAGAGCCAGGGCTTCTAAGGAGTGTGGTTGATATCCTAAGTGTCACTCCTTTTAGCAAAAAATTCCTGTCTCTTCTAACAGTGGTTGTTTTTCAAATCCATGTACTCAAAATCATATCAAATTTTAGGATCAGTATTCTGAGTTATTACAATAGAAATTAAGAGACTGATTCATCTGTATTCATATGAGAAAATATCTATATGAAATAAGGAATATGCCTAGCATTCATTTTTTATTTTATCTTCAGCCTTATAAACGTATTTCAGTAAGGAATTACTGCTATTTCCTGCCACTTTGTTTTATATTGTCTCAATACAGGAAAATAAATTTCTACCCCTGGACTATTCTGTTTAAGGGTATTTAATGTTCTGATTTTCTTAAGCCTTGATCATTTCTTGCAATATTCTTAGGTTTTATACTTTATCTCAATCTTTTTAAAAAATATGCATTTAACTCCACATAATAGTTTAATAGATCATATTATGTATATTGTATATATAAACACTAACTCAATGGTTAGGCAGACCTATCAAAAGATCAAGTGTTTGTAAACATTGCCACTGAGTTTAATATCTCATTAAATTTAAAAATTGTTTTATCTGAGAGTCAAATATTTAGGAACAAAGTCTCTCTAATGCATTGCCATTACTGAATATTATTACACTTGAAAAAAATCTAATTACTTTTAGAAATAAGAAAGTTCTGAGTTAAATTTTGTTTTTATTTTAATATTCATAATGATATTCTTTCTAGAGAAATTGGATATTTTAAGTTATGCTTCACTGTTTAAATCATAAAACTATTATAAATGGTTATGTATTTGTCTTTAATCTCTACAACTGTCTCACCTTCATTGGAATTCAGATTTTTCTCAGCTGTGAATTTTACACTGGAATAGTAACTACATACAATGTAGTGGGCTTTTGAAATGGAAGGACATCCTAACTATAGTCCTCAACCCCTCTATTATCATGTCTCTATGAGTCCATCATTTAACTTTTTAAAAATTAATGTTGACTTTCCAAAGCCAAAATAAGAAAACATTTGCACAAGTAAAATCTGCCCACGAATGGATTAGAAAAGAAACATTGTAATATCCTATGTATTGATAAGGTTTTTGTAGTTTTTATGTTTTACTCATAAAGATCTAATGACATTAATGTCATTGTTTCTGCAAAGTAAGAAGGCAACATGCCTTGTGTAGCTTGCGTTTTTCATTCGATGATGTATTCAATTCTGTCTCCGCAACAGACAACTTAAAGTACTCACTTTAGTTTTCATGCTGGTGAAATCTAATTGGTCTACATTGTGTGTTTGGGGGGGGGGTTGTCTTAAGCCAAATTTATGTGTAAATATGTGAGCATATATGGGAGGCCAGAAATTATCAGGGTTCATTTTATATGAGCTTTCCACCTTACTATGCTCTCGCTGGGATAGATGGCTTGACAATTATGCTATACTGATTAGACAGAAAGTACCAGAGATGTGTTTGGGATGGTCTCTAACTCTCCACTCACGTGATACTTCAAAGACTTGTACCTACAAAGATATAGAGGAAAAACAAAGTGGAGAAGTTTATTATTCCTCATACTCAACTATGTGTCTTGTACCTGAATACTGAAGTGACTTATCATTTCGCAGTTAAGAAGCACAAACTTTCTGGTTGGGGAGAATTGGCTGACTTAAATTCTTAGAAATGTTTGTTTAGAAACCATATAGTAATGAGTAGTGAAGTGTGCGTAGTGCATGAATGTATGCAGGTTAAAAGACTGTGCTGTGGGACTATGCTTTTGTACACTGTAAATGTTTGTCACAGTATATATTAGTTTAATAAAATACTGACAGGCCAGAAGCTAGGCAGACAGAAAGTATAGGCAGGATGACCACAAGAAAATTCTGGGAAGAAGAGTTGTAGAGACAACAGCCAGAAGTAGAGGAAGAAATTATTATCTCATGCAATTCACTTGATTGTTCTGCCAAAGTTTATCTGATTTTTAATTGATTTTTAAATTTTCTAGGGGATTGATTTTATACACAAATTTGTTAAAATTTCTGTCTTCTTGATAATTCCCCAGATACTTTAACCCATCCACTAAATAGTAAACAAATATAAATATGTACACACACATATATACAATTTATAATTTAGAGTTGCAACTTTTTCAGACTTGTTATTTTGACTAAAAAGAATAAAATAACACCACAGTCATTGCATGATTAGTCAAATTTACTTAAAATGTTTTATTTTAGGAGACAGATTTAGAAAGAACAATTGTCCAACTAGTTGTAATATTGCACCATGTTGAAGAGATAGATGCTGGAGAATTATTACTTGAATCTGTTGCCAAAACCACATGCTGAAACTTAAAAGGGTTGGAATAAGAAGTTAGCAACCTTGGGCAAATTAACTTTAATTTTATTCATCTTACTTAGATGACTTGTATCAGTAGGTCTGGACTTTCAGGAGCTGTGGGGAAGAAATGGATGAACCTTTCATGTGGAGACAAAAGGACCCCCCAAATCAATAAGGAACAGGATTCTTCAACATAATGTTTGTGTGTTTAAATTTCATAATGTCCATAAAATAGTGTTCCGAGATGGGACCCTTAGAAATGTCATTAGATCATAAAAGTATCAAATCCATGGAAAATATTATGCCTTTAGAGGACCAAAAAGAATTTGCCATATGAGGACAGAGAAAAATGCTCTAAACTAGAAAAAAAAATTGTTTGTGCCTTGAATTTTGACTTTCCTCCAGTTGTAGAGATAAATTAATGTAATTTCTGGGTTATCTAATTTATTATAGAAACACAAAAAGATCAAGTTTGTCAAATTTTAAATATTTACTTCTTCACACTTACATATTTAGTTAAAATATTTAGTTAAAATTATATGAAGGTTGTTCCAGCAACAGGAACAAAATTGTTCTATGATACCTGTATATTTTCTGGTTGTCCAGGTTCCTCAACACTAAAAGACAAGAATTTGGCTCATGAGCATCTACAGCAGATCCATGGCATTTCTATCAGTGTTACTGTTATGATATATCACTAGTGATCTGTTATCTAAGTCAAGAAAAGATATTTACTCAGTCTTAGCTGGACTTCTTTATTTTTTTCTAGAAAACATTCCCTAGATTATTTTCCTTATTTATATAAATATTCTAATACAATATATTTGGACATTCTCCCCTTCATCAGCTCCTTTCAGATTCCTACCACCTCTCTCACATACCTTCATTGCCTCTCTGTCTCACAAACAAAAACAAATATAAAAACCAGTAATCCCCAAATGCAAACTCTAAATAAAACAACTACAAAAGGCTAATACTTAGTGTTTGTTTTTTGTTGGGCACCTACACCCAGGCAAGGGGCTTTTCCTGGAGTGTGTTTCATACACCCACTAACATTTCATTGGAGGAAACTGATTTTCCATTTTCTAGCATGTGTCAATTGAAAATAACTTCTTAGTTAGAGGCAGGAACCCATTTCCCCTTCATTCTCTCAGTTCTGAGACCATATTTGGCTTCAACTGGCCTAGGTCTTAAGCATGCTGCCTGAGTCTATGGGAGTATATCAGTCATGTTGTGTCTGGAAAACTATTTCCTATAGATAAGTGTCTTACTCAACCCTATCAGAGAAGAGTCTTCCTGCAGTAGATGGGAACTAGACAGCATGCAGAGAGTGACATTAGAATAGTCAGTCCTAATAGATTTCTTCATTAAATTCTTCCCCTGAAGGCTCAGGGGTTTTAGCGTAAGAGGAGAGGAAAGGATTTTAAGAGTAGCGATGGTTGGCATCTCCATTTTTATTACATTAAGATAAAGGCACTAGATTTAGAATCACTATTCATATAATGACACAGCAGAGCCACTGTTTTTTCAAGTTGACTCTCAGTACTGACCATTGCTTTATCTAGCTATTACTCTAAATAAATGAAGACCTTCCCTATAACATTTTTTCATTATTTACTTTATTTACTATGTATACAGAAGAGGGCAACAGATCTCATTATAGATGGTTTTAAGCCACCATGTGGTTGCTGGGAATTGAACTCAGGACCTGTGGAAGAACAGTCAGTCCACTTAAATTCTGAGCCATCTATCCAGTCCCATATAACATTTTTTAAAATAGGAAAAGTAGGTGTAATTCCAGTAGAAACGTAATTTTTTGCTATAGAGCATTTATTATTTTTATTGTATAAATGTTTCATTATATTGCCAACAATACATCGTCAGTTGAGCACTGCAATAGATAGTAATTAACAATGTAAAATATCTTGCATTTGAACTTATATTACAAAGTATGGATATTTACACGTAAAAGTCTTATATCTTTTTTCTTTTTTAATTGTTTTTTGAAAATCAATTTCAAACTTTATAAAAAAAAAAAGCAAAACTTTCTGAACAGCTAAAAAAATCCCATACAGTAATAAAACTTTTCTCTAAAATACATGAAACATAAAAAATGAAATTTAAAGCTTCTCAAGCCAAGTTAGGCTCAGCTACGGATGAAGAAAGCACAGTAGGTCACAGCCAATGCCCACGGATGTACTATGGCTACTACAAATTTCTACCAAGCAACCCTTTACCATGATTGTTTTAGCAAATCTCAAATGTTCATCCAAATTTGAGAAATGCAATTGGTGAGAAGATCATTGATCTTTTACTTGATTAGTCATTATTAGCTTTCTCTGAGCTAATTTTTATATTTGAAAGCTTTAAATAGTAAGTTATGCATGCAAATTTCATTCCAGCAAATTCCATTAAAGGACACAACAAGCTTTTTTTGTTTTCTTTCAAGAAATGAAAAAAAAAATGAGAAGCATTTTTATTTAATATATTTTTGATTTATTATTCAGTGGTAATTAAATAAGCAACCTCAAACTATTTACATAGACCAGTGTCTCACTTTATAGCTCATAATGATATTTATTCAAATAATAGAGCGGGTTTTTTTTTTTTTTTTTGTGGTGAACCACTGAGATTTTTTTTTTTTCTTTTAAAGTAAAGGTCTCAAGGTCCCAAAGTGGCTTAGTTCAACATCCACTCCAGGCAGATCTGCTTTCCACCCCTGCATCAAGGCTGAGTCAGGTGTTTCTCTGGAGGGAATGGGCTCCAAGGAACCAGTCCAAGGTGTGTCAGATTCCAAGCTATTCAGTGGTGTTGGTTTGCAGCTTGAACATGCTAATTTTTTTTGTTTAAAGTCCACAAATGAGTATATCCACTGTTTATCTATCTTAGTTTGTGAGAACTCTCTCAGGAGGATATTCTCCAAACCCATCGATTTGCCTGCAAATTTTAGGATATCATTTTTTTCTTACTGCTGAGTAGTACTCCATTGTGTAGATGTACCATAGTCTGTTAATCTATTCTTCAGCTGAAGGGCATTTAGGTTGTTTCCAGGTTCTTGCTCTTACAAATAATGCTGCTATGAACATAGTTAAGCTAATGCATTTGGAGTTTGAATGCACATCTTTGGGGTATATGTCCAGTAGTATTACTGGGTCTTTGGGGAGATTGATTCCCAGTTTTCTGAGAAATCATTCATACTGCATTCCAGAGAGGCTGAACGCGTTTACAATCCCACAAAAATGGAGGAGTGCTCCACTTGCTCTGCAACCTCTCCAGCATAGGCTGTCATCTGTGTTTTTTATCTTAGCCAATTTGAAAGGTGTAAGGTGGTATCTCAAAGTCGTTTTGATTTGCATTTCTCTGATGGATAAAGAAGTTGAGCATGTTTTCAAGTGCCTTTCAGCCATTTGTAATTCTTCTGCTGAGAATTCCCTTTTTAGTTCTGAGCCACATTTTTTGATTGGGTTATTCAAGGTTTTGGGCTCTAGATTCTTGAGTTCTCTCTATATTTTAGAAATCAATCCTCTGTCACTTATAGGGTTGGTGCCTGCCTGTTGCCTGCCCAGGGAGGTGATGGGGAGTTGTGGAGAAGAGGGAATGACCTGATGTGGTGGGAGGGGGAGGGGGCCTTGAATAAGGATATATAAAGTGTGACTTCTTCGTTCATAATAATAAAATAAAATAAAAAAGAAAAAAGAAAATCTTTTCCCATTCTGTAGGCTATTGTTTTGTCTTATTTTGTCGTTGTGTCCTTAGCTTTACAGAAGGTTCTCAGTTTCAGAAGGTCTCACTTATTGATTATTGTTCTTAGTGTCTGTGTTACTGATGTTATATTTAGAAAGTGGTCGACTGTGCCAATGCGTTGGAGGGTATTTCCCACTTTCTTTTCTATCAAGTTCAGTGTGGCTGGGTTAATGTTGAGGTCTTTGATCCACTTGGATATGAGCTTTGTGCAGGGTGATGGGCTTGGTTCAATTTGCATTTTTCTACACACTACCATCCAGCTATGCCAACACCATTTGTTAATGATACTATCTTTATTCCCCTGAGAATTTGGGCCTCTTTGTCAAAGATCAGGTGTTCATAGGTTTCAGTTTCAGGATCTTCAGTTTGATTCCATTGATCTACAAGTCTGTTTTTATGCTAGTACCAGGCTTTTTTTTAATACTGTATGTAGCTCCATTGTACAACTTAAAGTCATGGATGCAGATGGTGATGCCTCCTGAGGTTCTTCTCTTGAGCAAAATTTTTTTTGGCACTCTTGGCTTTCCTGATATTCCAAATAAAATTGAATACTGTTCTTTGATGGTCTGTAAAAAATGTGTTGGGATTTTGATGGGAAGTTTGTTGAATCTGTAGATTGCTTTAGGTAGAATTGCCATTTTCACTATGTTGATCCTATCGATCCAGGAACATGGGAGAAATTTCCATTTTCTAATATCCTCTTCAATTTCTTTCTTCAGTGATTTAAAGTTTTTGTCAAATAGATCTGTTACTTCTTTGGTTACAATAACTCAAAGGTATTTAATTCTATTAGCAGCTATTATAAAGGGTGATGTTTCTCTTGTTTCTTTTTTCAGCTCTTTTATCTTTAGTGTATAGAACAGCTACTGATTTCTTTGAGTTAATCATGTATTCTGCTATGTTGCTGCTATGCAACTGTAGAAGTTCCCTGGTAGAATTTTGTGGGTCACTTATGTATATAACCATATCATCTGCAAATAGAGATAGTTTCACTTCTTCTTTTCTAATTTGTATTCCCTTAATCTCCTTTTATTCTCTTATTGCTTTAGCTAAAACTTCAAGAACTATATTGAATAGATAAGGGGAGAGAGGACATCCTTGTCTACTTCCTGATTTTAGTGATATTGCTTTGACATTTTCTCCATTAAGTTTGATGTTGGCTGTCAGCTTCTTGTAAATCACCTTTATTATATTTAGGTATTCTCCCTATATTCCTGATCTCTCCAGAACTTTTATCATAAAGAAGTTTTGAAATTTGTGAAAGGCTATTTCAGTGTCTAAGGATACTGTGGGGTTTTTTTAAATACTTAACCTGTCTTTGTTTTAATTTTTTTTATTATTATGAACAAAGAAGTCACACTTTCTATCTTTGTATATCCTTATTCAAGGTCCCTTCCCCCACCCACCACATCAGGTCATTCTCTCTTCTCCACAACGCCCCCTCTCCTACCTCCCCCTGGCAGGTGGGTACTGTGATTTTCTTCCTTTAGTTTGTTTATATGATGGATGACACTTATGGTTTTTCCTACATTGAACCATCCCTGCATTTCTGGGATGAAGCCTACTTATCATGGTGGATGATATTTTTTATATGATGTTTTATACAGTTTGCCAATATTTCGTTGAGAATCTTAGCATCAATATTCATGAGAGAAATTGGTCTGTAGTTATCCTTCTTTGTTGCTTCTTTGAGTGGCTTGGGTATTAGGGTAAATGTGGCCTCATCAAAAGAGTTTGGCAATATTCCTTCAATTTGTACTGTGTGAAATAGTTTGAGAAGTATTAGTAATAACTCTTCTTTGAATGTCTGGTAGAACTCTACACTGAAACTATCAGGACCTGGGATTTTTTTTCTTGGGAGATTTTAATGACAGCTTCATTAAAGTTTAGGTAATTAATCTGATCTTAACTTAATTTTGGTAAATGGAACCTGTCCAGACAGCTGCCCATTTCTTCTAGGTTTACCCTTTTTGTGGAGTATACATTTTCAAATTATGATCTGATAATTCTCTGGATTTCATGGGGGTCTATTGTTATGTCCCTCTTTTTATTTCTGATTTTGTTGATTTTGATGCTCTCTCTCTGCTCTTTGGTTAGTTTGGGTTAATCTATCTTGTTGACTTTCTCAAGGAACCAACTCTTTGATTCATTGATTCTTTGTATTGTTCTTTTTGTTTCAATTGTATTGATTTCAGCTCTAAGTTTGATTATTTCCTGCTGTCTATTCCTTCTAGGTGAATTTGCTTCTAATTGTTCTAAGGCTTTCAGCTGTGCTGTTAGTTCCCTAGTGTAGGATTTCTCTAGGCTTTTCATATAGGCATTTAGTGCTATGAATTTTCTTCTTAAGTGTGCTTTCATTGTGTCCCACATGTTTGGGTATGTTGTGGATTCATTTTCATTAAATTCTAGAAAGACTTTGATTTCTTTCTTAATTTCTTCCTTGACCCAAAGGTGGTTCAGCTGAGTGACCTTTAGTTTCCATGAGTTGGTAGACATTCTGTGATTTTTGATGTTGTTGAACTCTAAGTTTAGGCCCTGAATGTCCAATATGATAAAAGGAATTATTTCCATTTTTTATATCTATTGATATTTGCTTTATGACCAATTATGTGGTCAATTTTAGATAAAGTTCCATGAGGTGCTGAGAAATATGTATTTACATTTGCACTTGTGTGGAAGCTTCTATAAATAGCTATTATATTCTTTTGCATCGTAACCTTTCAGGGTAAACTGTATTATCAGACAAGGATTGAGGGACTTGGAAACAGTTCTTATCCAGAGCAGAGTCAAAGATCAAACAGACACCTTGCTCAGAGCAGACAGGGGATGCACAAGCCCTCTAGCCACAACTGACTAGGAGCTGACTAATTGTGAACTATTGAAGCCATGGGCAGATGTAATTGCAAGAATACATATATCAATATAAAGAACAATAAGGCAGCACTAGAAGAAACTGATGGTTCTACAACTACAAGACCTGAACAGCAATGAATAGGAAACAATATCAAAAATACCTTTATGAAGATTATTGAAGTCTTCAAAGAGGATATGAAGTATTCCCTTAAAGAAACAGGAGAAAATACAAACAAAATATTGGAAAAAATTAAAAAATCCTACAAAGAAAACCAAGAAGAGGAAAAACCAAAACAAAAGAAACAGTCCTGGATCTAAAAACTGAAATAGAAGCATCAAAAAAGGCTCAGAATGAGGCAAACATGGAAATAGAAATTCTGAAGAAAAGAAATAGAACTACAGACACAAGAATAGCCAACAGAATCCAAGAGATGGAAGAGAAAATCTCTGGAGTGGAAGACTCAATAGCATAAATACATATATCTCTTAAAAAAACACTAAAACCAAAAATACCATAACACAAAATGTTCAGGAAATTTGGGACATCGTCAAAAGACCTAACCTCAGAATAATAGGAATAGAAGAAGGAGAAGAATTTCAGCTCAATGGCACAGATAAACATTAGTTTTCATCTCAGGAAAAATTGGTCAAAATGAAATTTTAATACTGTATATTTATGCCACTTATAGAAGAGCATCTATCTATGTAAAAGAAACACACCAACTCTCACACCTTAGTAGTGGGAGACCTCAATACCCAACTTTCACCTTTGGATAGGTCAACCAGACATAGACTCAAGAGAGAAATATGGAGTCTAACAGAGGTTATGATGCAAATAGAGTGGGTTTCTAAAAAATTAATTAAGCATAAGTATTTTCACTAATATTTTAAGAAAATTTTACTTGAATAATTAAGTTTTCCTTACACTTATCTTGACTTTATTTTATTATTTCATATCCTATAAAACTGAACCAAGCTAGGAAAGGACTGCACAAAAGTTTTGTTTTAAAAAATGCCATTATGGGGGCTGGAGAGATGGCTCAGCAGTTAAGAGCACGGATTGTTCTTCCAGAGGACCATGGTTCAAATCCCAGCGCCCACATTGCAGCTCACAACTGTCTGTTGTCCCAGTTCCAGGCCAAACACCAAAGCAAGTAAATAAATAGTAATTTTGTAAAAAAAATGCCATTATGATAGCTAATGTATTTATAAAATTTCAATGAAGCATGGTAAGAATAAATTTCCTAGAAATAAAAAGTAAAATGCCAAAGAAGAAAGTCATTTGTAAAATAATACAAATAAGTAACATATGTGTCTATGGAAATACATTACTCTTTTTAAGTATCCATTTTTTTGTGTTAATATTGAATCTAATCTTTATTTTTAAACTGTCCAGCTTTAAGCAGTGCAATTATATTTTAATCATTTTGAGAGGTACCTGAAACCCCAAACTACAGTGCTGGAGAAATACTTGTCAAATGTAATGAAAGTTAAATAGAAGTGTGGAAAGTTTCTACACACTGACAATATTGACCTTCGCCTAAGCTCTGAGAACTGCCATAGTAGGAAGTTACCTTCACAATGCTGTACTGTAGAAAGACCTTTACTATAGATGACTACATGCCTCCACATGACTCAGGTTCATTTTCTACTGCTCCTTTGATCCCTGTCAGATTTATGGCTAAATCTTTATTATCTATTGATGGGAGTAAAGCCAGCTCTTGCATCATTTGGGTTAACATGACCAAAGTAAATAGTTTAATACAACATTCTCAGTCTGCTGAATGGTTCACCAACTCAATACTCATTCTTCTAAAGTTACTAGACACGGAAATGAATATTTTTGTCCATTTGACAAAGACAACATTTGATGGCAAAGTTTAGTTCTCACTGTAAATTATACAAACTAACTGTATCTGCCACACTTTATAAAAGTTTAAAGCAATAGCATCCTGCCAAAACTCTTCAGACCAGGATGCAGGTTTGGATAAGTAGAATTCCTTACATACTCATGACTTTCAAAGAGGAAACATAAAAATGTGCATCTTATAAAGAGATGAGAGCATTCAGAGGCCTAGCATGTTAAATATACAAATTCCAATAACAAAAATTCTTATAAATTTTAGAAAGGTTATTTGTAATTTTCACAGTTAAAGATGACCATTAGTTTAATACAGTTTAATAATGTAATTGTTAAAAAAATTTAGTGAACATACACACAGATGCACAGATGTGCATGTACGTGCACACATAGACACACACTAATTTATTGACATACATCACAGAAAGTTGTCTAAGACACAGAGAAAGCATTATTGAAAAGATAATTAATACTGTCATTATTATTGTAATTTTTAGTGTTAGCCATACTTATTTCCATTTTAAATTTTGTCATCTCATTTTGAACTTTTGTCGTCATTAATTTCAGAGCATATAAAAATTGAACAATATTGATTTTGGAAAAATAAGTTAAATTTATCTAGCTGAATGTGTTAACAGCATTGTACATAATTTGAACTGAGATTTAAGAGTCTATGTAATGAAATATCTATAATAATAATTTATGTAAGATTTGGTAAGTTGCCAGAATAGAAATACAAAATTTCTCTAAATTATGAACATAGATCTAAATTATGAGAATAAAGAATTGTTATACAAAGTTACATATTTGTATATTCTGGATTTTTAAAAGAAGATTTTGGCTATTCCCCCACACAAGCCTCACTGAAAACAGAAGTCAATACTTTATGGGTAAGAAAGTCAAATATATTACTCATTTACTCACTTCAATAGTAGTTCATCAAAATCCACTAGCACTGAATAGGTTTTCTTTGGCTTATCAATTTGTTTTTAATAGTATTACATGTAAGCAATAGTAGCTAATCTCAAAAGTATTTATTAAATTTAGATAAACAATATACATAAAATGTGTAAATTAGGTTATTTTAAGCATTAAATGTTGTAGTTACTTTTCTTATTGTTGTAACAAAATACCTGAGAAAAGAACCATGTGGAAAGAAGAAAGGAAGGAAGAATTTAGTTCCTGGCTTCAGAATGCCACCAGTTATGGAGAGAAAGGCACCAAGGCACTGAGATGGCTGGAAGTCATGATACATGGAGAGGTAAATGTCAGTGTTCATACATTCTCCATTTTCTCTTTGTCATTCATGTTGGTCTACCTCTCCATAAAATAGAACTGTCCACATTTAGAATCAGCACTGAAATCTTTCTGAACTACCCTCAGCACCTTTTGAAGTATATTACTTGAGTGATTCCAAATACAGTGTAGTTGACACTGAAGACTTATGTTTGTGTATGAATGCATCCATCTATATAATCTAATTATCTATATCACCCTCTCTCTTTTTCCACCCCCTCACTCTCCACATATATATGGATGGATTCATATGTTCATACCCCAAGGCTCAATAACTAATAAACAGAACTACTGTATGAAAGACAATGGTTCTTCTTTGAATAATAAATGACTCTCAGTTATGGAACATGACTATATATATACACATATATATATACATATTTATGGGTGATATGATGAAAAATAACACAAGACACGGTGCATAAAAATCCACAAATACTTTTATATATAAGCACCAAAAAAGGTTGTGCTTTATGCTTATAATTGCCCCAGATACTTTTTAAAGAAAAACATTATTTTATTGTAAATAATTGAAACAACTATTCTCTAATAAAAAATATTTATTCAGTTTAGAAACATTTAACACATAAGTCTTGGTATAATCATTTTGAGGACTGTTATCTTCAAATTCTATTTTTAATGGGAGAATTAACATAATACAAATGCCAATTTTATTTCAGTGCATTGAGATCACTTAAAAGGAATATATGTGATATAGAGAGCATATTATGACGATTTACTGATGCAAACCAAATATGTACAAAATAAAATGCAAGAAATCAAACCAACAAGATTAAGAATTTGACTTTGACAAATTTTTAACTAACATGATGAAACTTTTTCATCTGGATTTTTTAGACTACTTTAGACTTAGATAGATTTTAGACTATTTACTGTAAATAGAGAGAAAGTGACTGTGACATTTTTAGTAAAAATAAAAGTCACATTAAAAATTTCATTCTTGATAAGTAATAGTATATTGCAGAAGAAAAAAGTGTCTAATTTGGAAAAAAAAAAAAAAACACCAGGAAATAGAAACAAAGTTTGTTAGAAGCATTGAACTTGCTTCAGAAATAACAAGCTGTGGTCCTGCAATTACAGCTGCGCTCACAAAAGTTACCTTCTTTCTAAATTCATTCTAGCTATTACAGTTGACTGGCGATTTCTGCCTTTCATCCAAAGAGATTATTTCTGTATATAGGACAGAAAATAAAATAACCAAACCCCTGTGACATTGGAACACTGGACATCAATTCTTCAACTGATACAAAGATATAGGTGTCTCTGACATCTCCCAGCTATAATATGCCATACTGAAAAGTCACAGAGCACTTGGAGACTTGAGGTTGATGCTAGTTCAGTCAACCAACTTGGAGCATGACGAGTGTGAATATGAAAAACAACAGTGACTGTGTGTTAAAGCACAGAAAATGTTCATAAAGAGGTTCCATCTTTCTCCATTTTGTAATGAACCAGGACAAACTGCATCTAAACTTAAAGCCTGTGGTGAATCCAATCAGATGTTCTTTCTCAAACTAATCAATGCATTAAAACACATAGTATAAATTAGAGTACATGCTGAACATGATGAGTTGCTATGACACTTTTATTAAAAATCAGCATAGAAGCTTATGTTTTATCCTTTTTTTTTTTTTTTTTAGAAATCTGTCTTACCAAAAATTTTAAATCATTGAAGAAAGAAATTGAAGAGGATATCAGAAAATGGAAAGCTCTCCCATGTTCCTGGATTGGTAGGATCAACATAGTAAAAATGGCAATTCTACCAAAGGCAATCTACAGATTCAATGCACTGCCCATCAAAATCCCAACACAATATTTTTTGGACCTTGAAAAAGCAATACTCAATTTCATTTGGAATAACAGGAAAGCCAGGATTGCCAAAAAATTTTAATCAACAAAAGAACCTCATGAGGTATCACCATCCCTGACTTCAAGGTATACTATAGAGCTACAGTAATAAAAACAGCCTGGTACTGGCATAAAAACAGACTTGTGGACCAATGGAATAGAATTGAGGATCCAGATATTAACCCAAAAACCTATGAACACCTGATCTTTGACAAAGAGGCCCAAAACATTCAATGGAAAAAAGATAGTATATTTAACAAATGGTGTTGGCATAACTGGAAGGAACTGTGTAGAAAAATGCAAATAGATCCGAGCCTGTCAACCTGCACAAAACTCAAATCCAAGTGGATCAAAGACCTCAACTTAACCTCAACCACTGTGAACTTGATAGAAGAGAAAGTGGGAAATATACTTCTACAAATTGGCACAGGCGACCACTTCCTAAATATAGCACCAGTGGCACAGGCACTAAGACCAACAATCAATAAGTGGGAACTCCTGAAGCTGGGAAGCTTCTGCAAAGCCAAGGGCACTGTCAATAGGACAAAACGCCAGCCTACAGAATGGGAAAAGATTTTCACCAATCCTACAAGTGATAGAGGACTGATCTCTAAGGTATATAAAGAGCTCAAGAATTTAGATCCCAAAACCTTGAATAACCCTATCAAAAAATGGGGTTCAGATCTAAAAAGGGAATTCTCAGCAGAGGAACTACGAATGGCTGAAAGG